>CACRXK020004859.1:0-19762 GCA_902702795.2 Paramuricea clavata | reverse complement strand
TGGGGTAGGTCGCCAAGAATTTTCTAATATTCGGAAATTTTCTTCGTCATTCGGAAATGTTTGGCCTACACCCCCCCAACTATAAATGCTAGCTACGGCACTGGATCAACAGTCGTATATATAAGAAGCGTTTGAAGGTTTCAATAAGCGCCGACGATCAGTGTGAGGCTATTTAGAGGTTGATCAGATTAAAACCTGTCAAATGCACTCAATGAACATGAATGTTTTACATAAGCACACACAACACGACCAGTTGCTAGAAATCCACATCTCGACTCACTGAAATATGTATGTAGATTTGTTCTAAAGCATAATTAAGGTGGAAAGGGTTTAAAAACATTCCATCGATATGGCTAAAATCACAACTTACGTTTCGGCTGGTGTTACAAGTCCGGACTGGTCTGGGGCCTCTTCCTCTGATTCCTCCTGAAAAACAAAACAGACACGTTGATGATGAGATGTTGCTAGCACATGTGCATTGCAATTCTGTGACCAGGCTTTATTCTTGCTTGCACTATGCTGTTGTCTTATTGTAATTTCGTCTAGTTAGTCGTATATGAGAAGATTGCTTCCAGTTTAAAGCTACTTCCAAAAACACTACTAGTTTTCTTCGGATATTCCCAGTTGCTAAAGGACCAATAGGGGATGTCGTTTATTGGGCCTCTAGGAAGAACAGTTTAGAACTGATAGAGCTACCTAGTAAAAAGTCAGTTTAGTTTAGGTTTACCTCAGATTCCTCGGATTCCTCAGATTCAGACTCCAGTTCTCCCCACAGATTGGAGTCAACTAGTTCATCATCCACAATATTCCCATCTGTTTCTTGTACTCCAAATACATCACCGTACAGTGGTCGGCCATGTTCGTCTACTGGAGGCTTACCCCAACCTCCGGCGTGATAACCAAACGATGCTCCCTGGATAAACAGATACAATGTTAAAGTTCACAAGATATCATACACTGTACATGTTTCGCTAATCTGGGTTAAGTAATGAATGCAGACAACGACCCAACATTTTCACACTCCTTTCTAGTGTTGTCGTCAGGCGTGCATAATCCCAGCAAAACTTTAAACTCGTGTCCAAAAAGTGAAGCCAAAAATTGGCGTCCAGTATTAGTCCCTTGCGCGATTAACACAAATTTACACGGAGTATGCCAAAATTTTGTGATTTGATATAAGGGACGGACCATTAGATATTTGAGGGGGGGGGGGGGGGGGGGAAATACCAAAAAAAATTCGCGCACAGAAAAAATCCAGAAAAAAAATATCGTGCACAACAAACCTATTGAAAAAAAAATCGAGCAAGAACTAGGGCTGATTTTTAAAATCGTAATGCAATTATTCTAAAACATTAAAACGGTATTTTTACGACAATCGGAAAAATTTATGAAAAAAAATATCGTGCAAAGGAATGTTGTCGAAAAAAAAATTCTTGCAAGCAATTGGGGGATGAAAAAAAATTCGTGCACAGAAAAATTGCCCCCCCCCCTCAAATATCTAATGGTCCGTCCCTAAAGAATACTATGGTTTCATGAACTGACAATTTAATTAGCGGTACATCCTTATATATTCGCATGGTGTCATTAGCGGAGAAGATGAAAATGATTAGAAATAAAGTATTATCTTTTCCACTGATCGAAAAAACCAACTTGCAAAAGCTGGCTTTCATCCAATCACAATGTTCGACAGTTTATGTTAATTAGACGCAAACAGCGAGCTTGCGGGTTGGTTTAATAATCTTTTTACAAGTTGCTCAGAAAGAAACCACGAACGGATAAAATATCTCCGTTACTTTATATAAACCGTACCTCTGGGATTGGTGCATTCAGTCCTCGTATTTTCAAATTCGGGTACGACGGCGGGGGACCATATCGTTGCATAGCAATCAACCAAGGTGGGGGAACCAAGTTACTTCCCTGAAACAAAGAATATACAAATTAAATCTAAAATTGCTCTGGCAATATTCCCATACAGTCAGGGACCGGTTGTGTGATTTTTTTCAACAACAAAAAAAAAACGCTTGAAAAGCTATTAAAATAGAGATTTTGAAAATTGAAAATTTTCAACCAGACGGAAAATTTGTGTCGGCCAATCATATTTTACAAATGGAAATGGGCCTTAAGATAGAACGTGTCCTTACCTGTCCAGTCGGCATGCCCAATGCTGTCCTTAGGTCTTCTGAAAGATCACCGGGTTTCTTTTCTTTTAGTTTTGTTTCGAATTCCTTTCCCTAGAAGAAAACGCAACACACAGTATATTTAAATGTTTTCCATAATAATACTAGTCTAGAATATTAATTAGAAACGATATAAGTTTAAATAATGCTAGCTTAGTTTATCTCTCTCGGCTAATAATAAAACTGACCTCGTAATATAAATCTCCGTGAATTGACATTTTTGGTTTCGTCTGCCATCTATATCAGATAAAACCATTGAAAACGTTTACATGAGGAAGAAACAAACTTCAGCTAATTTTTTTTTTCAAATTGAAATCATTCAAAATGACTTACTTAAAAAATGCGTCATGGAGCTTTTGATAATCAATGTCAATTTTTCCCATTTTAGGTCGAATCTAAACCAAGAGAAAAACAGAGTAAAAACCACTGATCTATAAAGACTGGCACTGGGTAGTGCATCCGCGATGCATAAATGAAGCATGTGGTGGCTACATTGGTGTGACCACCACAAATCTATTGTGGTGTTGGTGACATACCGGGTGTCCCAAAAAAAAGTACTCCTGTTTGATTCGTAATAACTTCTAAACAAGTAAAGCTTTTAAAGAGAAATAACTTGCATCAAATAGAGGAATGACTAACTTAGATTTTGATATATTACAGTTGTATTTAACTTAAAAATTCACGGAGATATTAATGTTCAAAATCGGGAGCATATTTTGGGATATGTCTAAAATTAGCGAAAATCGCCATATCAAATATTAACTCCAGCGTTTGTTTGCTTAATGACATATCAGGCTAACTTGTATTTCAGCGAATTGTCGTTAGGGTTTGTAAGGGATATGGCGTAGATTTAGACATCTTACATGTAAGTCTTAGCTCATTGTTTCCTGAAATATGAACGTTCGAAATTATGTAAGTATTTAATATTAGGTCTTTACGAACTTAAATGTACATGAAAGACTGACCATGGAAGGCAGGCGCTTAAATTTTTCATATTCTTAAATAGCCTAAATTTTTATGTTTTTAATGGGTTCAAACAGACTGAGTAGATTATTTCACGGTTAGAGCATGATGAATATTATTCTTTATTGAAGGAAATAATATTTCTTTTGGCAAATACACATCACCGTATCAACGCTACTATTTTGTTACGTTTTGTTCCAAAAATGTTGCACGAGTCTCTGGGGAGTTGCTTAATTGTTATGTCTTATGGAGTTGTATGGTTTGATTGTGTTTCATATAATTCTCAGTTTACTCTGAACTTGCCAAGATTAAGAAAAGGCAAAAAAGTTTTGGTGTTCTTAACAAGATTTCAGAACGTTGCAGAAGTTAGAAGAGCTTCACAATTCCGTTGTGACAGCATGCCCTAATTCAGAACTACGAACGATCCATGACGATCCTTCGCGATGCAGTGGTCTCATGAAATAAGGAAACGTATTCGTCCTAGGAACACACGCGAATTTCGGACGAATGAATCTTGCTTGTATTTTGTAGATATAATAATACTTTGTTTCATAATAAACAATTTGTCAAGTGTCATTTGTTTACTGGTAATAGTGCATGTTTCAGTCGGGCAAATCTTGATTAATATTTGATACGCCGTTTTTTGCATATTTCAGACACATCCAGAAATATGCTCCCGATTTTAAATATTAATATCTCCGTGAATTTTTAAGTAAAATACAACTGTAACATATCAAAATCTAAGTTAGTCCTTCCTCTATTTGATGCAAATTATTTCTCTTTAAAAGCTTTACTTGTTTAGACGTTATTACGAGTCAAACAGGAGTACTTTTTTTTGGGACACTCGGTAGTGGAAGAGGTTCTCACTTCTCACAGTTTCTGGTTATCAGTGGGAAAGGGAAAACATTGTCGGAATATAAATTAATCAAAAGTGGCCTCTCTTCCCCCTTACATTTGTCCAATGAGGTGACACCAAGAACCATGCCACAAGTCTCATTATCTAGTGTTTAAAATGTTCTAAAACTCTTTAGAAGAGACGTGGGAAGCCATATCTTTTCAAGCTAACTTGAACATGTCGCAATCCGATTTGCAGAGATTTTGACAGATTTTAAAATCTCATCTCATTATAAATATTCTGGCTTCAAGATTGGCTGACTATATTAAAAAAGATACTCTATCCAGACCTGTTTTTAGATCAGTCATTATAGGATACCAATAGCCACTATCATGCCAGCATAGACATGATCCTGTGTCGCTATGGATCACATTGTATGTCACATTGCTATGGACTCATGTGTAGACTCATGCATGTGAAGAGAGTTTGTCAACCATAGAGATTATAAATAACACTAGAGGAGGCATTGTAATCTTAATTCAGTAAAAAAAAGGGAACGCGACTATTGGGGGGCAAATTTAAGTCCCGGATGTGTATTCATGTTTCCATTGGTGACGAGTTTCAAATCAGCCAATCAGAGCACGATTTTATATCCGGGACTTGAATTTGCCCCCCATTAGCTGCGTTCCCAATTTTTAACCTCGATGCCTCCTCTAGTGTTATTTATAATCTCTATGTTGTCAACGCACTGCCAAAGTCGCGGCGCTCCGGTTTCCTCCCACAGGGAAAGTTGACAGGGTGGGTTAGGATAAACACAGTTAGGAAAGTAATATCACAATTGTTGTAAAAATAAATAGTCTATAAGCTTAGTAGGTAATATAAGTAAGCGTAATACTTGATGTAATCGGTCACTGAAAAGCCCCGATGGGGGGTGAGTTGAACTCGGGGCTATTCAACGTAAAACAATCATTCCAGTCTACAAATAATTATCATTTACCTTTTCTCTCATTTTTGCTTTCATGTTCTTCGCGTCTTCCTTTTCTTGCAACGCTTCTCTCATTTCCATTATTCCCGTTTTCTAAACAGTGAAATAAATAGTTAGAAACAACTTTACAGTACTAAGACCATACTCGATTATACCAAACGCAAAGTGTATTTTTTTGGTTACCTGAATAAATTCTGGTAGTTGAAACGGTGGCTTGACGATACCACGTTTTCCCTAAAGTGAAACGAAAATCATTATCCTTATCAAGTTATAGTAACTGTCAATACAGCATGACAATAACTTTTAATGATAAAATCCACGCTCCCCCTCCCCCCCCCAAGAAAAAAATTTCCCTTGCGGAGGGGAGAGGGGGGGGGAATGTACTTCTGATAACAGAATGAACTTTGACGTACGATATTGGTACGGTTTTAGCTTCCAATTTCCTCCTGGGAGGGACGGGGAGGTCTTCCTGGTCTGGATGTTTCCTGGAATGACCTAATCAAAACTGTGGGTATGTGAATATTTTGACAGCAGAAATAAAGTATACAGTCTGTTCTGTCTTTTGTGATGTGAATATGGAAGTCCAATATTTAAATTCTATATGATCCCGACTTTGGTGAGATATTTGTTTGCAATCAAGGAGGATGCCAATGTTTATAAGGCTATGCGTCAGCACTTTCCCTTGTGATAGTAACACCTGGTAATAGAGCATCAATCTTATCACTCAAACCTGTAAAAATTTTCTTTTAAAACACCAATGTCTGGGAACTGGAACGGTGTTGCGGCACGCCTGAAAAGTAAAATAACGTTCCCAAAATATAAGTTTGCACACACAGATTGGGGTTCAATTTCAGCAATATGCAGAATATAATTATATCACCTCCATGGCTTTACATCTACCAAGGCTTAAACACTTACTTTAAGATAAACAAGCAGTTTCGGATCAGGTGCAGTGACGTCATGCATTTCAACAACATCCGGTCGATGGATAGTCTAAAGGTGAGATATGGTAACAGTAACATATTTTTTTGTAGAAACAATATTTTATCAGGGCTATTGCTCCCAAAGGCTGATATATAGGGAGCTTTCGCTAAATATACTGAATTGTTTATTGATGTTTCTCGGCAAAATGCAAGCTCTCTTACCTGTTTTAGCTCAGCAACACTCATCCTATTTTTCAATTTTAATTTCTTTTTCGAAAGTTTTTCCACTTTTTCTCCAGGTTGTTCTTCCTATACAAAATGAAAAAATCCTCATATATAAATAACTACTTTCTCTACTGCTGTTCCAAGTAGGAACAAACAAAACTTGCGGTGCATTATCCGTTCTATGAATAAATGTAGTTTTAGAAGACAGAGGTTTATAGTAGAGGTCTATATAGAGGTCCAATTTGCCGAGTATGACGTGTCATGGCTACACTATCATAAATTTCATTGTATTAATAGCCGTTCCTGTCCTGCTAGCTTAAGGTCCCTAACAAAGCCTTCAGCAAAAGAGTCTTCTAATGTAGCCCGAGTTACCTTCTTCTGCGTTTCTTCGTCTTCGCTGTCTGTGTCCATTTCATCATCATCATCTTTCTTTGCTGCTTCAGTCTGAAGTTAAAACAAAATGAAATAACTTGTCATTAAATAATCAACATTGGTAATAGACAATACTCGTGAACGGCTCATACCTTGTGACTGCATTTCAAAATGTACTACAATGATTAGCCCGATGTTATGTTAAAATATATTATATTCGGACATTAAAATACATTATATAAGAGACTCTGAGGAGCACATTCAGTGAATATGGTGAAGTCGAAAGAGTAAAAAAGTTAAACATACTGTACAGTAGCTCGATGTTATGTTAAAACAGAAATCAGTGAGCGTGGACAGCACTTCATTTTTCTGATATTTTTCATAACATTCTCATTCATTTATTTGAAGCCTCTTTGCTATGTTAGGTGAGGAAAAGGTTTTGGCAACGTAAAAGCGGGGCAAGTTGTTGACCAATATTATTATGAACAGGAATTACATAACATGATTCTGTGCCACAGTGTGATATGGTCTTTGTATTTATTTCAAGATTTTCAAATCCAGAATACTCACAATCTTATCTTCTGATTTGTCTTTTGCTTCATCTTTCTTCACTGGTTCCTCTTTTTCACTCAACTGAAATTTTAGAACAACACGATGTTAACAACGACAATTTAACCCTACATTCACCAAATTAAATAATTATTTTACGGTAAACTCCAACTAACCTCAGTGGCTGATATCAGATTAACACTAGTGTGAAAAACTTTACCTTAAACGTTTCAAATATTGATGCAAATTGAGCATACACTGGATCTTTGAAATCCAACGTCTCCGGAACATACTCCACTTCAATGCCCTCATCATCTGGTGGAGCTTCACTTTCGACCTACAGTAATATGGATAAAATAGTCTTGTATATAATCAGGAACGGTTGGGGCCTGTGTATGTAGGTATGTAGTGACGACAACAAACAGAATTACCGGGTGTCCCCCAAACGTAAAGCTATAAAGGCTATCGCAATGAAATAAAGATCATTGGATTCAGAAAGGACTAACTTAGATTTTGATATATAACACTTTAATTTACATGCAATATCGAGCGAGATACAACTGTTTGAATTTGGAATGCGTTTTAGGAATTGGTGAAAACCCGATGAAAATTGGCTAATTATAAAGTTGTTTTATGCCAATGTTTGGCATTTTCAAAAGCAGAAGTTCAATGTTCAAACATCAATAGCGCAGTCAATATTGCAAGTTAGTCCTTTCTGAATGCAACGATTTTATTTCATTGCGATAGCTTTTATGTTACATGAAATCAAACAATGTCCAGCTTTTTCCGGGACACCCGCTAGCAGGGGTGGAAAAAATATTTTACTTTCTGGGACCGCAAGAGAACATTGAACATTTTCTGTAAATAGTCAAGTAAATGGACATTTGGACACTGTAATTGTGTGACACTAACAGTTGTCAAACTGGATGTCATGCTATATTTCACAGGAAAAAATATTTCACTGGAAATAATATTTCACTAAGAATCTTAAAATATAACATAAAACTGACATGCATCAAGGGTCTGATCCTAAGGGTAAATACAGATACCAAAAAAGCTAGGGCACTTTTAGGGGACACTATCAGGGAGATCATGCATGCTCCATTGCTCCCCCCAAAAAGTTTGTCCCAGATCAACTAAAAATGCATTTGCCATACAACATTTTTTACATCGTTCTATAGTCTAATACATTTATACACTATCACACTATTAAGATGGTTACACTTATAATTGCATTTCTGAGGTCATGGTGTGAATTTTCCTCTGAATTTCTCTTTTTATTTGAATTATTACAATTTTTCTTTCTTGGGAAAATATTTTCTGGGAACTCAAAAAATTTTCTGGGACCAATGGTCCCGTGGTCCGATACTTTTTCCACCCCTGCCCGCTAGTTATGAAGAAAATGAGAGAAATAGAACTACTTGAGAAATATAAACAGAACTTCTACATATGTTTCAAGCAAAAGCCCTTCAGCACTACCTTCCCGACAAAAGGCCTTCGCTTGAAACGTCAGCTTATATCGTCAGCAAAGAAAAGTTCTGCCTATATATTTCAAGTAGTTGTATCTCTCTCGCACTGTCTGTCTTGTATATTAGGGAGCTAAAGCAAAGTTTCTGACAACACGGTTACACGGACGTCAGATTGTCAGGGGGGGGGGGCTGGATTAACAACTGTGTTTGTGTCAGTTTGTGGTAATCTTCAACACATATGACAAAACATAAGATTTGTAAAGTTTTTTTTGCTTCCTACACGAGCGCAAAATGCCGGCGCCAAAATGAGTTGCACCAATTTTCGTATGGTGTCTGTGTTGTCAAAAACGTCCCTTACTTAAGCTCACTATCATCTACAAAGCATGTTCAAACAGGTTGACTCGTCCCCACCAGGACTGAATAGACTATAATGGAAAATAGTTGTTTATTTTGTTTCTCCAAATGTATTCCTTCAACATAATAATCATGATCCTCAACTCAAACTTTATAGGGTGCGATAATTCGCGTACTTACGTACCGGAGGTACGCCAATATTACGGTCTGGTACTTCTTTGTTTTCAGCCAAGTACCACGTAGGTACGCGGAACTCTTGCTATCTGCGTACTTACTTTAATGATACCACATGACCTTTCCAAGCCCAAGGTATTCAAAACCGTAATTTAGTTGGTACAGTATATGGGTAAGTCTGACATGTCTTGGCACGAAACATGATTGGATTGGACTGATGACAGCACAAAGAAATGTTGGAGTCAATTGTTTGTACAGTATACGCAATTGCACTTCTTGTTCTAACTCGTAGTTTGACTTTATGTAATTTTCACTGTATTATATGTACTTTACTTTAAAGACTATATACACATTGAGTATTGAGTTTGTACTAACACAAGTACCCAGCAATAATCATTGGTGTACCAGTCTGCGTCAGCTATGACTAAAAAATAAAAATCTTCAATTATCGCAGCCTGCCTTACTTACATTAGTTTGTTCATTATTTCTCTTCTTTCGCTTCTTCTTCTTTTTCTTCCTTTTTTCCTGATGATCAAAAAATAAAAAGTTGTTCAGGAAAACTTGTAAAGGAAAATGTTCTCGTTTGTACTAGGACATTACCTGGCGAGGTTCTGCTGCTGGGATCCTTTCTTGTTCATAATGATCCACATCGTATCCAGAATCATCACCTCTTGCCCTAGCTTGACTCTCTTCATTCAATCTTCTCTCTCGCATTTCCACGACACTTCTTGCTTTTGCCTTTGCTTCGGCTAGGGGGTCCGGGGGTGGGGGTACGGTCTTTCTAGGTGATGGGGGCTTTTGTTTGGGGGAAATGCCCCTGGGAGGTGTACGTTTTAGGGGTATATCTTCTTGGGGTGTGGGTTCTCTTGGGGAGGCACCTCTGGGTGGTTCAATCTGTGGTGCACTCCTTGGAGGAGTTCTAGTTTTGTCCATGGTGGTAGGTTCTGTTTCATTGGCAGTTTCCAAAGGTGAGTGGGAGGGAATATGTGATCTTCGGTGAGAGGGTCCTTGAAGGTGCGGGGGCACAATGGATGCCTTGGGAGAGGGGGTTTCAGACATCTGCTGAGACTGGGATTGTGGGTGAGTGGCGGCTTCAAATGGTGGGTGAGTGGGTACCTGGTGGGGGGTAGGTGGGGTGATGGTAAGTAGTGGTGGGGTAGGGTGTGGCTCAAGGGGTGGTTGCAATGGTTTCTCAGGAGGAACATGAGATGATTGAGATTGCTTGTCTTCCAAAATGTCACGAGTTTCAAAAATGATTGCTGGCTTTTGGGGAGCAACTTGGGTTGAAATCTCAGACACATTTTCTTCTGTTGTCTCAGTTTCCATATCTTCAACATGGGATCTACTTTTACCAGTTTCAAAAATTTCTTCACCCACTACACCAGGCTCAACCACTGCTGGTAAAACAATCTCTTCGGGCACACTTTGAAGTACATGTATTGGTTGTGGTTCATAAGCTTCCTTTCCTTGATCAAATTTTGGTTCCACTGAGCCACCAGCTCCGATATCTGACCCAATCTCTTCAGTCATTTCAACTTGTTGTTGTTCAACAATGATTTGTTCTTCAACAGCTTCAGGTATTTGTTCAACAGTTTGTGTACCTGGTGCTGTTTCCCTTGAATCAATTTGATCAGGTTCAACTCTGGTTTCCTCAGGTTGAACCTCAATGCCTACTTCATCTGGCTGACTGTCAACACCTCTATCAGGTTGAACCTCAACCCCTCTCTCTTCTTGAATCACATTTTCGGTGTCTTCCTGCTGAACTTCTGGCAATTTCTCTTCTGGTTGTCTTTCTCTCTCATCTGCTACATCAATATTTTCTTTACCTTTCAGAGTTTGCTCAACTCGCATCATATCTTTCTGTGCTTCCTCCACAGTGTCAACATCAATAACATCCTCGATAACTTCGCCTACCATTTCTGCCGAAGGGTCTGTTACAACACTTGTATTCATTGGGGTATCACCCTCTAGCTTCTCAGCAGTTACTTCAGTAACAATTTCACTGACAACTGCATGGATGTGCTCATATACTTCAGGCACATGACTTGGCCCACCCAGTTCATCTGGCTGTAGTATGTCTTTGCCATGTGACTCAACAAGGATATCTTTATCACTACCACCATCATCAGCTAACTTAGATTCTAAGTTGTACAAAGCAAGGTTAGGGTAAGGCGGTTAACTGATAAACCTGGGCTCAAAATAACAGCCGGCCACCGGCCAAATTTTTAATATGGCCGGTCAAATTTGTAAGACGCCAGTCATAGTGACCAGCCACATTTTGGAACAAGATTGATTTTTGTGCTAAATTGATTTTCGTATTAAACTTTTCATTCGAATTTAAGTTGTTGAATTTCTTATGCCAACTGCTGGTCAGATAACTTATAACAGACCAAATTAAGATATGACGAAATTTATATTTAAAAATTTAATTGTGAAATCATTATACTGCGTGCATCTCAGCATCAACAGAATCGACAGTCACAATTGAAGATGAGAGCTGAAATTTGGTTGTTGCTTTTAATACATTGAGTGAGCAATTCATTGCAGGGAGGCGAGTATTCATGGGGTCTTGTGGGAGTTGACCGGTTAGAAATCGCATTTAACCGGTCACCATGACCGGCATAACATGAAATGTTATTTCGAGCCCTGTAAAATGATATTTTTAAAACTGATTGAACCCATTAAGTTGCATTGCACCCAAATGCACCCTACTATATTATTTTACTCTAATGCCAGATGAATGTAATCATCTGTTGATGCCAGATGATTTTACTTGTCAACAGGAGAGCACTGGCACTCGATGGGTTAATCAGACTATTTGCCCATTAAGTTCCCATCTGCATCAGAGAATCTTCGGTACAACTTGAGTTTTGGTTTGCTGGCACACTCACGTCAACGTTGGCACACATCAGTACTGTTCAAGACCAAAAGTACAGTCATAACTTTTCCTGCTGTATAGTTGTCTGGCCACTGGCCTCTAATTCTCTAAGTAGTTGCCAGTGGTTTCTTCATGTTATTAAAATGTCAGGCTAGCAGTTATATACCTTTCAAGTTTATATTTTTAACCCAATGGCTAAATGAAAAGTAATTCAGGTGGTGCCTGCAACGGCCTGGCAGGGTACGAATTAAGGTGTCAAAACAGCTTCGCAAAAATTTTGGTAAATAAATACTGCCTATTTCAAAACCATCCTCAGAAATACCGTATGAAAAACTAGTTACATATTATTCTGACATTGCAGAGTACAACGAAATTCATTGTCTCGAACGAGTTCAAATCCCGCTTGAGACAACAAACTTTTCGTTGTACTCTGCAGTGTCTTGCTGTACTGGTGATTACTATATTCAGCTAGCATATTAAAATGCAAGACAGGTCATTTTGTTAAAAATGTTAGTTATAAATTAAGCAACAAGCAATACTTAATTTGTGTGTTCACAAATAATTTTCAAAAATAATTACTAGCAACAAGGCCACCAATGTTCACAAAAAAACCCTGTTTAACCTTTATGTAAACGTTTCTCATATCTGCGCGTACCGAAGGAAGTCTAAGTAAAATCTAAACTGATTTAAATATTACTTACAATAGGAAAAAATTGAATGAATAAGATCGAAAGACCGAAATATATGTGTCGTGTTTTCATGTGAACTGTCAAAACATTCAGAAATGCGATTACATTCCTAGGCTACGCCCGTGCACCAATTACTGGCATTTTGACAAACTGCAAACCATTTTACTTTTAGGCGTAAAGTAAACATCCGGTTTGTAGTATTTAGCCGCCCTTAATATTAACCGTGATTGATTACAGCATAAATTGGGATTGTATGACTGCAACCTGACTACAAAACAAAAATCAAAGCCTCTTCAAAACAATATAAACAGCAGACAAACAAACTAAAAGCAAAAACAGCGCGTTCAGCTCTCTCATATTCATGTTCGTTATGTTTATGCAATATATTTTCAAAATTTTCACTTCGCATTTTCCTGTTTGCCAAGCAATTTCGCTTCGCAAAAATGTACAGATGCTTCGCAAATTGCGAAGTGCGAGCCGTTAATTCGTACCCTGCCTGGGCTGGCGTTCAACTTGACCTCTGTTGGTACACACCAACCAGTGTGGAAAGTTTGTATCATGCGGGGGAGAAATCCTCAGCGCACTTTTGATGCTTTCTATATATTTACTATTAAATTTTCAAAATCTCCCCCGTGCAATTTCCAAACTTTCCAGTCAGGCACACCAACACAGCCTCACATCATCTTTGGTGTGAGGTTTACAAGGAATGCAACCTGGATTGAGCTGCAATGCACCCTACTTTATCATTTTACTCTGTCTAACGCCAGAATATGATGATTTCTTAATTACACCTACCTTCTTCAATGTTGACTTCATCAAAGGCTGCCTGTATTGCCTATAAAAAAACATAAACATTTAATAAAATTATCATCCAGAGAACACGATAATTTATAAAACTTATACAATTTAGTATACATCATGGAATAAACACTTACTCTGGATTCCAAAAATGATGCTAATCTTGCGATCAGGTCAGCCTTCAGTCCTATAAAAATACATTTCTGGGTTCAATTGTGAATTGTCATTCGGACGTGATGAATTCTATCGAAATTTCAACAATAAATTCACATTTGACAAGTTAAAAAATGAGACAGAACGCACTAGCATACATACCTGAAACTGGAAGGCCAAGATTCGATAACCTTGTTTTTAATTCAATTACTTTCAGCTTCTTTATTTCACCAAAAGTCAAATTTGGTAACTCAGATTTGTCCGCCATATTGCAAACGCCAAAACAACGTGTTAGTGTTTCCACTTACATAATGAATATTTTTATGGCAAAGTAGTTTATTTCTTGCTACAGTATTTCTAATTTTATAAATTTATATTTTTTCTCTATGTCTTTCTATTATAGCAGTGGAGAAATAGGCTATTGTAATTACTGTGCAATGATTTCCATGCGTTTAAATCGTATGGTTGTCAATTTTTAACAATATTTGCGACTGCCAATGAAAATAAATTTCAATAAAGGGTATAGAATGTGCATACTCATTTTTAAGTCTTAATTTGACTTTTAATCAGAAATAATAATCGCTAATGAAATTAGAGTGTGTTGGTTTACAGCGAGTAAGAAAGAAAATTTCAGCTTTATACAGTGCTTTCGGTAAAATATTTTGCCCATTGTGAAAGAAGTTAAATAATGAAGGAAATTTTGAAAGTGGAAGCTCATATTCAATATTATTACCTGCAGATAATTTTTAAAAAATTCAGAAAATTGAAATAAATATCAGATTAATTTAATTCTCTTAGACTTTCCTATCATTTATTTGTGTAACTTAAAAACATGGAGATCCATTTTTTAGGAACGGGTGCAGCCAACCCAAGTCCAACCCGAGGGGCCTCAAGCCTTGTAGTCCGCCTACCCACTGGTTCGTGCTGGATGTTTGACTGTGGAGAGGGGACACAAACGCAGCTCATGAAAAGTGCCATTCGACCTGGAAAACTGGACAAAATATTTATAACACATCTACATGGTGACCATGTTTTTGGTTTGCCGGGTTTATTATGTACGATCAGTTTGAACAGTTCCGAGGGACGGTCCGCAATTCATGTGTATGGCCCTGAGGGCCTTGGGCAGTATTTGACCACTACGTTGACTTTGTCTGGTTCTCAGCTTATTTTCCCTTGTGTTGTACATGAACTTTGTCAATCAGGTAGACTGATGTTTTTGGTTTGTGTTTTTGCTTCAGCCTTGCTAATGGCATGCATAGCTGGTGCCAGCTTTTCAGGCTACCTTGCCGAGGTTACATGTCATTTCAGGCAAGCTACGGCCACAGAATAAAGACACACAGAAGGTCGACACCAAAAAAGCGTAACCGCTGCCACGCCATGATTTGTCATCAAAATGCTGACGCCATGATCCTGGTGACGTCCGCCATTTTGAATATTATCAGGGGGTGAATGTCTCTCATATGTACACTGGCTAGGACCATGGCATCTGCCAAAATCATAGGAAAAACCAGGAAGTCGACCTTCTGTTTGTATCTATTCTGTGCCTACAGGCCACACCTTCAAATTTTGCTAAAATTGTTGTCAATGGTAGGTAGGTACAGGTGACATATTTATGACAACCTGCAGTTATATCAGTAAGGATACCTGTTTATAATTTTGTAATCAGTAACAAGATAAAGGGCACTAAAGCCAATGTCTCAAACACAGAAACAAGGCTCTATAGCCAAGGCTAAGTACTTTTCGGAAGGGTCTGTTGGTTGCACCCCCCCCCCCCTAGCATTCATGCATGGCACAGCAATTGGTCCGTGATTAGCAGGAGTAAGCTAGTGCTGTTTGGCCTAATTTGCAGAAAGAGGTTTTCTTATTCAAAGCAATATTTTCATCCAAAAATTAAATTCAGAATTGGTATTCTGAATTTAATTCAGGAATTGATATTTTAGTGGTTCAAATTAGTCTCAACCCAATTAGCACATCATACTCTGGCCTTCATCTATAACTGAATTTTTGCATTTTCTATATGGAAGCTAGGTAAAAGTGCCCTGCTTTGGGGAATTGCCTCTCCCCTGCTCTGACAAATATAATATAGTGTGAGTTTTTTAGACATGTATTAGAGCTATAGGCTCTCTGACAGGAATCGAACCTGTAGCCCTGCGATTCTCGTTGTTGCTTGGTTGGTTAGAGGGCTAACAATATATTGATATTTGCCCTGACAATATATATACACTGTTTAAAACATTTATACTGTATGAAACATTGTAGATGGAATGGACAGCAAGCTGTGCAAAATTGTTTCAACAACCAGAGATGCAGTAGAAAACCACATCCAAATTGTACAAATATTCCCAACTGATAAAAACACCTGGAATGTTTTAGACAGTAACTCTGTGACAGTTTCGGCTGCCTTATTAAAACACAGGGTGATTTGCTTTGGTTATGTCATTCAAGAAGCAGAGCAACCTGGTAAATTAAATGCAGCCTTATTAAAGTCAAAAGGTATTCCTCCAGGGCCTTTGTATGCAAAGATTAAAAGTGGAGAGAGTATTTATACTGAGGATGGTTCACAGATTACACCAGAGGACGTACTTGGCCCACCATGCCCCGGGCGGAAAGTGGTGGTTCTGGGAGATACCTGCGATTCCCAACAGATCACAGATTTGGCTATGAATGCTGATGTACTTGTACATGAAGCGACAAATGAGAATGGACATCAAGAGAAATGTATAGAGAATGGTCACTCGACCCCAGGTACTGAGGACATCACAGCAGTTTGACGTCAATTTGCTGGAACAAAATATTTGACAACTTAGGTTCTTAAGCCTCGGTCAAAACGAAGATGAGAGTTGATAAGAGGTGCAACTCTCAATCGCGTTTGCCACTTATTGGACATCGACTCTCCTCAACTTTAAACTGGTTCAAATTTTGATGAGCGTTGATGAGTTTTTGCTACCAGCGCAGGAATATCCAGTCAACTCTCATGCAGTTCTTGTTCCCCTTTCACCGGAGCATGAGAGTTGAGAAAACTCTCATGCAATAACGTAGTTTCCTGTGCGACCATGTCCGAACAAAATTATTTTATTCTAATGCGAGAGGAGACTCCTCAAGGCTGGGGAGAACGCTGGTGCTCAATGGCTTAAAAATAACCTCTTATGAACCTCTATAATACTCACAATGGACACTAAATTTCGACTATACGTATGATGACATGAAGTGTTGAAAAACCAGCAGGATTTTGTATCAGATATACAAAGCTCCTTCACGGTCTTGATTTCGTTTATTTTTCTCGTGAATTACAAATAATTGTAACATTTCTTGTTAATATAACTCTAGATGGGTTTTTGAATATTTGACGCAAATTTTATATATACATCGCCTGGAACAATTGCGAAGAATGCAACTTTTAGCCCCCAGGAATTGAAATTTTTAAAATATCATTTTGGCTTTTTTGTTTAGGTATGGCTGCAAGTTTTGCTAGATCAATCCAAGCAAAGAAGCTTATTCTTACGCATTTCAGCCAACGCTACAAGGGACGGGACGAAGTGTTGAAACCAGGGGAAGAAAGTGTCGTGAAACTTCTAGACGAGGCAAAGAATGGATTTGAGGATGTTGTTGCATCATACGATATGCTTGTTGTAAACATCCCAAGAATAGAAAACTGAATAGTTTGTAGCTGAAGTAACTTTTTTTTGTTAAATTATAGGCGGGTTTGTTAGATTATGTAATGGCCGTTTTCCGCTAGGCGGAATTTTCCGCGCGGAGCGGAATTTCTCTTTGTCTTTTCTACTTAGTTCCACACGAGAAATCACAAGACAAAGAGAAATTCCGCTCCGTACAGCTAAGACCGTCGTCTCATATAAATAAAGAAAAACTGCAAAACAATGTCACGTTTAAGAACTTTATTCCAAGAAAAAATACTACCTACTTCAAGTACATATGAATATCCATATTTAATTAACCGTCGGAAAAGTTAAGAATACTAACAGTAATAACTAATAGTAATAGAATTGGCGTATCAGTCATTAATAGTAAACAGATACCATTATTTCATATTCAGTGTCGTCATAATATGAATGAAAATAAAGATGAATCACCTGAAACAAAAATAGGAAGTATTGAGGATTGCTTTATTTATAACTTTGTTCCATATTCTAAACTTTATACAAAGATGCTTGTGTGATGTTACTCTCGAGTGTAAATCCACACCGGACAAGCTTGAAAAATATGCCTGGCCACGGTGGAAATCGAACCTACGACCTTTGGAATACTAGCCCAAATACTAGCTTGGGCTGGTATTCCAAAGGTCGTAGGTTCGATTCCCACCGTGGCCAGGCATATTTTTCAAGCTTGCTCGGTGTGGATTTACACTCAGTGTAACATCACACAAGCATCTTATTCACCTGAGTACTTTATACAAACACTTACATAACATCAAAAAGCATGCAAATGTTGTGAATTGTGTTGGTGGTAACTATTTGTGAAATGCCTAAAGTACTTACGTCCCATGCTTCTGTCATGTTTACAGACCAACAGCGCTTTCAATGAACTGCAAAATCAAAAACGTTTTTTAGTTATACCGATAGAAAATTTTAGATTTTTTCTTCTAGAAGACTTCTAGAACCTAATTATTAACCAATGCTTTTACTTGACCTCTATACGACTATAGGAACAGTTCAGTTAAAAAAAAATCAAAACAAAACTTACATCGTCCAACTTAAACGAAGCCTCATTTCCACGTCTGCAATGCTTGTTGAATGTTTCTACAAGATTAATGTTATTGTTCAGTTATAGCCCGCATATAAATGTTCCAAAAGGTTTTGTCAGGCTCATTATGGCACAATGCGGCATTCATAACAGACATGGGAAGATACTAATATGTCGGGGTAACAGTTTAATGCTCAACATTTCCTCTTAATTACCAAAGTAAGGCGCATTGTGACTCACTCGCCAAAGCACTTACCAATGAGGCCAACAACTCGTGTGTAAATCTGCAGGAAGTCATCAAAGTCTACAGTTCCTTTCTTGTTGGAATAACGGCAAGTGATGGCAGTCAAACAACGTGTGCTCATTTTGATACCTAGACACGAGAAGATCAAGAATAGATGGTTAAAATATTTTATTATTTTGGACATCATGGCATCAACTTTGTGTATACAATTATATACATGAACTCGCGGTTAGAGCCCGACAACTGGTACAATGTTGCTGTCTCAAATGTCAACAAAGTTATGGTCATGCCTCGAGTGTTCACCAACATTGTACCAGGGTATTTCGGAGGATACTGTATTTTAGAGATTGTGCAACACTCTTTGTATTTAATGTGTTTGTCCGAGTGATTTTGTCCATAATCGTATCATTCTTGATCAAAGGTTTCAGATATCAGTAGTATCTTGTCCCACAAAATACCCTGGGTACCACGTTGTGGGTCGTTCTTCACTCACCCAAAGCATCCAAGACATCATTTAATTCATACATGTCCAGTGTACCACTTCGGTCTTTGTCGTACTTATTATACTGTTCCTATACGAAACAAAATGCATGGTATTGTGTTAAACTAGTTTTTCGCAGTGGAAAACAAAGAGAAACGATTACTAAAGAACTTGTTTAACGGATCTTACGACTCTTTGTATAGGGCTGTGTTGATAGACTTGATAAAGTAGCCGGCTGTTGGGGGGAGGGGGGTCTAGGGAGTCTTAAAGTCATCCAAATTAACTACTGTATATTGATTAGATAGCAAGTTAGCAACACAACTGAGCTCCGAAACCAAATTATAACATATCACTACTTTCATTCTTCAACAAGATAACTTCAAAAATTGATGGCAAATAACTAAATCACTTTTACTAAATAGTACACCGTTTTCGAAAAAAAAAACCCAGGCTATAAAGTCAACCAGGTTGTGGAAAAATAAATTTGTTTGAAAGCTTAGAGTGAAGGAAGGAGAGCAGAATTGATATTTCAAGTACTAAACAAAGTAACAGTAAGCACCCGCTGGATGTCTGGAGGCCGTGGACTTATTTTGAAAGCCCTGTTTGTAGGTAGGTAGGCCAAAAGCTCTTAGTCTGGAGAGCAAGCTGAATGTTTCGTTTTATTATTTGTCTGATCACGGACTTACAAATCCCACAGTTCTCCATTCACACACTGTTCTCAACCATTTTTTGGCAAATAGCAAATTCTTATTTAAACTTCTTGAGTGCGTGGTTCCAGTATAGGTAACATGAACAATA
>CACRXK020004858.1:0-22244 GCA_902702795.2 Paramuricea clavata | reverse complement strand
GGGGGGGGGGGGGGGGGTGAATATTTTCACGAAACGTTTGTTCGCCACCACAGAAACCTAAAATATACTGTATCTCGGGCCCGCAGTAATTGGCTATTCGCTGTTGCGATCACCCAGCCGTGGTCATGTACCTACTGTATTTCATTATGTACGTTTCTTTTTGTCCTGTAATGTATGTACTGTTTCATCGGCAAAGTTTATAAATTAAAAAAAAAATTAATTTAGCTAAGCCCCGTTTACACTACGCTCAATTTTTGGTACCGTACACTTTTTGGTTCTTGGACTACCTAAATAGGTAGTCCAAGAACCAAAAAAGTGGTACGGGCACCAATTTTACCGTTGCCGTACCAAGTGTAAACGGGGCTTTAGTGGGCCCGACTCCCATGAGGCGCTACCATGGTTGGCGCCGAGCAGGGAAATTTTGAAAAGTTTGAGTCTCTAGATCGTTGCAAATGGCATTTTCGAAGTCTTCTTTTTTGCTATTTGTGATTATAGAAATCAGAACTCTAAACATGGTATTTAAGTTCAAAAACTTTTTGACCCCCCCCCCCCTTTCTCTGGTTTAAAACTTTTTTGACTCCCCTACTCATAAGGGTAAAACTTCGTTTGCCCCCCTCCCATTTACCAACCCCCCTCCCCACAAATAATAACCACTCCCTTCACAACAAAAATCATGACCAAAGACACCAAAAACGGATCGAAATTGTATTTTAAAATACTTAAAACGTGGAAAAATTTGGAATCGACTCACATTACCTCAATCCCATTCCCATTTTTGAGGACTTTTCCCATTCCCAGTGGCCAAATCCCAGTCCCAGCACACAAATCCCATTTTCCCAGTCTAAAAATAGATCAATCCCAGTTCCCATTTTATATTACCCCTTCAGGACCCCCCTATTTGGGTAAGAATGTAAAGCCCGGCGCACATGCACTAGAGCTATGTGCTTAGCAAAATATCACTCGTGACTGTCGGCGTCAAGAGAAAACTCTCGTGTTCGGTGCACTTTTGTATGTTTTTGGTCACTCGTGACGCATAATTATAAAACAAATATTCAACGTGCGCGTGTTGAATATTTTTTCTCCCGCGTGCAAAACCTTGCGTGCGGCGAAGCGAAAGGAGCAAGCTAACGATTACCAGGCGATGCGCATGCCTGTTTAAGGTTGAAATCAAACCAACAGTTGCGACACATAGTGAATTGGTAGACGATGCAATGTTGGAGGACCAAATTGCCGATATTTGGCCAGAACATCCATGTTTGTACGATGTCAGATCACATGCAGCACTTCATTATTCCAATTTCTCCGCGATTTCTGCATACGCTTTTTCTCGCATGTCCCTGTTTTTGAAGTCCTGTGATCTGAAATTGGCGTACAGACATGGATGTTCTGGCCAAATATCGGCAATTTGGTCCTCCAATATTGCATCGGCTAGCTTTGATTTCAATCGTTTATGCGAAAAAGATATTCGATCTACATAACTGATAGGATTGTGACCACTAGCACTGGCCAGATAGTGCTTTTATAAGCTGCTATTGTGAATATTCAAGAAATAGAAAACGAGTCGCGTGCGTTTATGGTGTGATAATGCACGCGGGGAATGTTGGGAGAATACGAGAGTAGCGTGTCTCCAAGTGCATTATCGCACTATAAACGCACAAGACGATTTTTTCTATTTCTTTTATAAAATAAGTAGAAGATATTAGTACATAATAAATCGCAATTTACTCAAAAGATTGACGTTGAAATTCTCCTAACATGTACTCAGTGACGTCACGCGCATGTTTTTACTGTCGCTTGAATTTTTAAGCGAGCGAAGGAGAAAAATTGCCAAAACAATATACAAACATTTGATGCTATAAAGCCAGAAAATTGTGTAAAATAGTGGAAATAAAAAAAGCAGTGATACACAAACTAATTTGCCAAAGTTTTTCAGCATCTGGGCTGCTGGATTTGCCATAAAAGACGGGAAATCGTAGGTTTCGTCGTGTTTATACTCAGTTTTAATTTTCAAAATTATTGTATTTTTTTGTCTTTCGCTGAAAATATATGTGGCAGTTATTATCAGAATAATTGAAGGTACTTTCTAAATCACTTATATTCAGTTTTAGTTGCCTTTTTGTATGTATTTGCTCTTCCAGCTGTATCTTTTTAAGTCTTTTTTCCGACTATTTTGTACGCTTTTACCAAAAATTGACGAGACAACAACAAACTCGACGAATGCCAACCGGTTAATTTTACACGTAGAACTATAGAAGATTGCTTTGTTCCTTTGATCTATTTCTTCTTGCTTTCTGGTAAATTTTGTATTTTAAAAGCTCTATAATTTTGTTTATATTTTTGGCTAAAAGGCAGTGATGAAGAGGGGGAAAACAGAGAAAGAGCAAAGCAGTGCCACAGATCACAGTGCAATATTTAAGGATTAGAGACTGCTGTGAGTGTTTTGTTTACAAATATACGCACGCGCTGATCGTACAATGAACGAGAAATTTCAATACTGCACTCGGCTTCGCCTCGTGCAGTATTGAAAATTTCGAGTTCATTGTACGATCAGCAAGTTCGTATATTTGTAAACAAAACACGAACTTTACAGTCTCTGACCCATTTAATATATAATCTGAGTTCACTGCTTGCATGCAAATGCAGCAGGCTTTTGCCCACAAAATAAAAGAAAACAATTGCAGTTTAAGACAACTTTTATTAACAGTGAAAAAGTACAAAGTTTAACAATAGCAGTTTATATAATTAGGCCTACTCTGGGACCTTAACTCGCCCTAACTCGCCTTAACTCGCAAGGGTCAGTAGCCAGATTTTTCCTTAACTCGCCTTATCTCGCCTTAACTCGCATAGGCTCGCCTTATCTCGCGGCAAGTTAAGGTCCCAGAGTAGGCCTATAATTAATATAAAAACTCACCGAGAAGCCTGCAAATTGCATGCCAGTGCCTGCAAATTGCATGCCAGTCACTTTTCTTTTGATAAGTTATAATTAAACGTAAAATGACAGTTTTCAAAGCTTGCTTTTCCAAAGTCAACAAATTTAGGTGAGGTTGTATTTGAAAATTAGTTTTGATATCTTATTTCATTTTTGTTGTTGTTATGTGTTTGTTCCGATGGTCTTGTGGGTGAAACTATTGGATCAGTTGAGGTAACTTGAATTTGCTTCCCTAAGATTTCAGAGCATTGCTTTTGTTGTTGTAAAGTTTGTCTTTCAGCATATACTTTTACGCTTCCCTCGTTTCTGTGCCCCGAGACCTGCATGATACGGTGGACTGGAATTCCTGCTCTATCAAGTAAAGTGACCGATGTTGCCCTTATACAATGATTTGTATAAATTTGGCTTAGTTTAGCTGCACTTGATATTTCTTTCATCATATTTTCCAAGGTGTTGACACCAAGCGGAGCTCGATCAAACCAAATTTCGTCGCTAGCGGAAAAATTTCTTTTTGGCCTTTGGAAAAGTGCCTCTTCCACAGGGTTAAGAACTTGAATGAACTTTTTAAGGTACTGAACAGGACAGTGAGTTTCACCAGTCGAAAACATTTTAGGGTCCGCCTCGTCTGCCTTGTCGCTAAGACCGCCAGGATGATTTTTTGTTTTTTCTTGCTCCGCCATTTCAACATACTCAACATTATTTGCTCTGTCTTGAAAATGAAACTGTTCTTTGACAATTTTCTTTGGTTTTCCCTGCCTCTTTGACAGAAATATAGGTTTATGTTAAACCAATTCACTCTTAATAACGATAGAGGGGAGTCGTCTCCAAAAATACCACTCTCGTAACATTTTTGTATGTCCTCAGGCGGGATACTCGAGTGATGCTTCACTTTGGACGAACCACACATTCCTTGATTTTCTTTAGCTTCGCATTCAAGGATTTGTTTGCTGTCTTGAAAATGGGATCACTTATGATTGAATTTTCCTACTTTTTCTGAAGTTAAATATCGGTTTATTCCCGCTCTTATAGCAACATGAGCTGAACGGCTGTATTCTCTTCAGTCGTCTTGTTTTAGTTCTTGATAAAACTTTGTTAGTCGTTCTGCTAGTATTTCTTTGCTTAAATTTCCCAGCTCTTCGAAAGAATATCTCAAGTGCAACCATTCTTCAGTAAAAGGAATGATAAGTATATTTTAAAATGCTGTGAGGACAAGACAAGGAATGCAACAACAAGCAAAAAATTGGACTTTTCGAGCACTTGTTTACACACGGAAAAATGGCGAATAATATAAGCTTTTGCTTGCTTTACTGACCTCTGAGGATGGCAATGCTCCAGCTTGTTTGTCTTTTCGTATTTTTAGGTATTGCATCCTCTATAATCTGATTAATTTCTTCCTCATCGACTCGAGCAAACCATGAGCAGGCAGCCTCGCTGGCAGCCATTTTTAATAATGCACATTTTTTATGCGTTATTGTCAATAACGCATTCTCAGGATTCGTTGTTGCCAGGTAACAAAAACACACGTGATCTATTTTGACCAATGACGTGCGTGCATTTTGAACAGTGAACAAAGATTATATATTAATGCGCCGTAATGCGCGCGCATTAGCCAATCAAATCGTCTGTTAAATCACACTTATATTATAAAGGTTATTAAAGACGTACAGGTCGGCTAAAACCAAGCAAAAGCCATTTTAAACATTAATTAACCATACCCTGCTTTTTCGCATTCAGAAAGATCTCCGACTCTGTGTATTAGTATTGTATTAGTATAGGAAAAATAATTCTGAAGGACGGCTTCGAAAATCTCCTTCGAAGAAACACGTGTTTTGTAGCCGAGTGTTGCGAAATTTGTCAGCAGATGTAAATTACGCGCATCATTTGCGCATGTGCAAAACAACGATATCACGTATTTCGCAGGTCAGAAATTTCGTGTGACACCGGATCCAGACTTGTGCCAAGATTTGAATTTGCAATACAGCGCATGACCGCAGGTTAAATAGATGTAGAAGCAGATATTTTCCAGGAGGCCGGGATGGGGGGGGGGGAGAGTTTCTTACAGATAAATCTGAGAAATACAAGGAATTCAACAGCATTCATGCATGGAAGACTCATACAAAGTAAACTTTTTTAGATGCATGTATATTATACCTGCTGTTGTTTATGGCTAATTTTTCCATGTCTTCTCTTACTAGCAATACACAATATTTACATGCCGCTTAATTTGTAGAGAAAGGTCGTTCTTAGCTTAGTTTACAGCCACAGCTATCGTTGCTGACCCAATTCTTAATTTTATAAATACCACATTAGAATGTATTCTTTCAACGTCATTCGGCTTTGCACGGTTTCATATTAATTTCATAAATCTATGACTATTTTATATTCATGTCGAATCATCGGGGATATAGCCGAATGAGAATTACCATTGACAAGTGACAACAATTGAACTGAGGTCATCTAAAACAACAAAGAAATGAAATTACTCTCATCCCATATTATGTAAATTGCCTCCCCGAATATTATAAGACAGGCCCTAGACATATAGACACTTGATCCCCAATGACACTTGACGTCATTTGAAACCCACCAATTTATTGTAATGCTTATACCGTAACAAAATGTAACCGATGGAATTTTGGGGGATTCGGATAAACTTTGTGGGTCGCACGTTTAATCGTTCCCATTCTAGGGAACGCTTTAGAGTGCGCTTTCGCCAGATACGCGTGGACATAAAGCCTATTCGGGAAAACAGAACAGAAAAAAATTGTGTTTCCAATGCCTCAGATGAGTAAGCATTAGCATTTTCCTCGTTTCCTGAGAGGAAGTTTTGTCAAATTTGCGAATTTCTTGCATTCAAAAATCAATTATTCCGAAAACATTCTGTAATATCTAAGTACTAGGTATATATTTGTGCTATAGAATATATTTAGCATAACATAACGATACAGTTCTAATTGATGTCTTAGTGTGTGTGTTTCTTCTACACAACGTGTCCTATCTATCTATATCTAATTAGTTCCGACCGTATAGTCCTGGTGCCGAGTGAATGACATGACGTTATTACTATACATTCAATAACATATTTATCCCCAGTTATGAAATAATATTTCTAATCTGTATGCAATCGGTATACATATTATCAATTGCCTGTACAAGAAAAAAATAAGGTATGAAAAAAAAATGTAATCCTCATGGGTGAGGAAAATACTGGGGGGGATAAGAGGGGGCTAGCCCGCCAAACCCCTCTTCCGATGGCCTTACTTCCGATGGCCTTGGATGCAAATTAATCTAGAGACGTGTAGACGGGATCTAGCTAATAACAAAATTTATTATATGGCTTTTCAAAATTCTCTATTCTGATTGGTTCTCAAGCTGTCTGTAAAAACCCATAATCCGGACTGTTGTCCGTATTTTCCGTATATAGATCGGTGTCGCGGATGTCGTTTATCTGGCAAGAAATTTTTGTTTTGCAAACAGGAAAAATTTTGCTTTTTAATTTTCCAATTGTGTGTCATTAAAATTTACAGATAAAAATTTCAAACAACCAAATTGTTTTTGATTGAGCATGCATGCCTACCGTATATTTTCACCCAGTGAAACTGACGATAGCCGATTTAATTTGCGCGAAAAGCGTATGCTCACAGACTCAGTTCAGTCATATAATAAACCGATTATTGACCTCACTTGTTCGGTCTGTACTGTAAAATATCAGACCTCTGTTTTTTGCATGGACCTCGCTCCTTCGTCGCTTGGTCCGTACTAAAAACCTCGGACTGATATGTCTCAGTACAGATCCTCACGCCCGGTCAATAAGCCGTTAGTATTTTATATACGATGTTCCCTCGCTATGAAGTCGGAATGTACGACACTGTGATCAGAGAACCTTATTTTTTGAGCACGTCACCAGTGGTATAACTTAACTTTTTTGACCACTTGCCTTCAGGGCAAGTTGGACATGAAAATTGGTTTCCCTGAATAAAATCCACTTGCCATCAGGCAATGGGGTACCTACGGGAGCCGGTACAAATTAGGGAGACAACAGATCCACTCATTAGACTAGTGACATTGGCTATGTTACTGCCTCAGATCTAGCTTTGACTCACATAAAACAAAATTTGAATCAAGTGATGAATTTGATGCAGATGATTTGCCAGCTTGAGACAATGTCGTCGAACAGCCTTTAAAATTGGTTAGATGTCTATCCATTCTCCATTTGAAATAGTAAATTTTTTACTGTTTGTTTTGTGACAATATGTACGACATTTTCTTTACATGAAGTGCTTCGTTACGCCTTACGGTTAGTGGAACTGTGCACGCACATTTAAAAAACCACATGCATGAAAATTACGAAAATGGCTTTTACTCGAATCGAAATCGATGAATATAAAAGATATTTTATTAAATCAGTGACTGCATAAGTTCATTGTTTCGTTGTGAATATTTGTGTAAATGAGAATCCAGGTAAAAACCGAGTAATCATATTTTTATTTGACAAAAAATCTATCCGACAATAATAATATAAACTGAAAGCTGGCCAGCTTTTTGTGCAAAGCAACTTGTCCGTTCGGGCAACCAAGAGGAAACTTTTACTTCCCGTCATGATATTCACTTGCGCCGGGCTAGCGGGCAAGCGTTAAGTTACACCTCTGACGTCACATCAGATATAGCCTGCATAGCAGGCGATCTAAAATACCGCCTGCTAGGTATAACCGACCACGATTTGCCTTGTCCAATTAGCCAATCAGCTGAAACACTATAAATATATCAATAATCAAACACTAAATATATTAATAATCAAACTGTCAAACTATGTTATTTTTTGGTCGCAAAATTGCAAATATAAAATGTGTCGAAAGAAACGCCATTGAATTAAAAGTTTCAATCAGGACCTCCGAATAATGACAAGAGGTAGAGAAGCAAACGCGGAAAATGTAAACGACCACTGTCGTTTGTGTATTAAGTGTGCTTTGAAACTAAAATACGGGGCAATAGAGAAAATTTCGATTTAGAATTTATTTAAGGCAAGCAATTTAAGAAACGATTACGACAATGTCAAAACCTTGACCCAAATAAGCCGAATTGTGTTCAGTTTATTTAGGAATCGAAGTTAGTTCTACCTCGGATTCAGTGGTGTAGTGGGTGGTGGAGGGGGCTCAGGGGGCTGAGCCCCTTGTTAAAATTTCATGTTGACTTGGGGGGGCTGAGCCCACCTATATTTTTTGCACATTGCATATTAATCTTAACAAAGTCAAAAACACACACAAAACTATCAGTAAACGAGAACGTTCGTTACAATCGCATCTCATTTTCAGTCACCATTTACACAATAATGATTTTTGTGATCCTTACTTAATCGCGGCGTTCATGCAATCATGCGCCGTAGCAACTTGACTGTTGAAGGCCAATTGTCCTGTTTGTCTGATTTAAACTTTATCCAGGGCCGTAGCAACCGGGGGAGCTGGGGGCTGCAGCCCCCCCCCCTATAATTTGCTGATAATCATTCTTTTTTCAAAATCATGCAGACATTTATCATTTAAATAATATACCTTTAAATAATTTATCATTTAAATAATATACCGGCTACATTATCCATGACAAACTGCACAGAATGAAGATATTACCCATACTTTCCTGCAACTTATCCAATATATTGTTAATTAAATACGCCTTCGCCCATTTAGTACTACTAAATTGTAAATTTCGACATACTAAAATGCTGTTTTCTGACCATCAAAATCAGTCTGTCAAATCTCCCACCAAAGTCCAGGAAATGGCATTTCAGAGACTCTAAATTTAAAAATTTCCTCAGGCCTTCGGCCCTCGCTTTCAGCCCCCCTACCAAATTAAAAATGAGCTTCATACTGCACTGCTATCCATACTAGCATTTTTCACTTCAGTTTTGTTGATATTTTATGCATAATACAGCTGCTATTAAAGAGCTTTCCCGAAGATATTTCAAAATATATGTTACAGTTTATAAATATTAGGCTGTTAGCAATATGGAAAATTTAGACCAGGAATAAAAGTTACAGTCCCATGCAGCCAGAAATTTTCATATTTTCTGAATCCACTGGGCGAAATTGCTTGGAGGAAGGGAAGTTCACCGCGTCCTATTTTTTCACGGCAATTTTTTTTCGCTAACCAACCATACCACTGAATGTACAGTAGTTCTCGCTTGAGGTACACCCGACCGGCTTTACACCTTCAAAAAGTAGTACAGAAACCTTGAACTCCTTACTTTTTGAGACCCTCAGAATATTTTATATTACTAAAGGTAATTGTTTTTAATAAGAAGAATGTCGAATGTTTGTCCCACAATTTTTAGAATAAACCCCAACAAAATTTACAATTTCCAAAATATCATATTGTACCCGCCCCCCCCCCTCCCGCCAACTCAGGACACTTTTGGAGAGCCCCCCTTGTTAACATTCCAGGACTACACCACTGCTCGGATTCAATATCCGACCGAGTTTGTAAACCATGTGGGCGAAAGATCCGAAACGCAAGCGAACTGATTGCCATAATCAAACGAGACATAAACGCGTTACCTGAGTTCGTATCGAACAAATAGACCGTTGTATGAAAACGTAAGTTGCCAATATTAACTGATAAAGAAAGCCCTAAAAAGTTCAGAAAGTGAAGCAAGGCGTATTAGTCCTGTTAAACGCGTTGCAAGAAAGACTATATACGGCCGTCTGTATTTATTCTCGTTATATTTTCTCGCGCCAACAAGAACAATGTAATAAGTTAGAACGGCAAAAACATTCTTTCCAAGGACTAAATCTTTAACTGCTGTCTCTTGCTCGCGTTTCGACTTTCGAGAAGCATTTAGTTTTAAAACAGCTAAGCGAACGCATTAAATTAAACGTATAATGTTACATATTAAAGCGTATTCACTTTTGAGTGACATCGGCTCAGGCTCGCAGCCAAACATCAATTCCCGTCCACTGGTGGACGGAGAATTCGATTACACTGCCAAACCCAGCAGGCGGTCTTTCCCAGGCTTGCCCGATATTTTTGCGACCGCCTGCCATGCAGGCTACATCAAATAAAGCCCAATGTTTCAACCACGAAAACGAGGCTCTATAGCCAAGATGAAATACTTTGTGGAGGCGTGTACTACGATAACAATTTTGATTCTGATTCCTTTTTATTATGTTCATACTGTACCTCATGGCGGCAATGTTTGAAAGCAACTGCGTGACAGAAAAATATCAATAGCATCAATTGTACTTGGAGCGTGTTTTTCCACAACATGTCCGCCATTTTTATAAATCCCACAGCGTTGGTTGCAAACCACCAAATAAATACCAATGGGAGAGCGAGATGATGACACCGGTTATGAGGCGCAGATAGTTAATGATATCGCAATCTCGCACAGAAGCATTTCTCCATAATCTTAATTCCATGCCGACGTAACGTACCGTTCTTGTAGAAAAATATCAAGCAATTCAAAGTTGAATTTAATGTGATTAAAGTGTCCAGCCAAAAGCCTATGATGTGTACTATTTGATTACAACGATCAGCTACCTCCGTCACTTCCAAAATAATTAGGACAACAGTTGGAAAATAGCATACAGACAAACAGACAACCGCGAGTAGACATGTAGAGACGTTGGCCAGAGAAACTTTAGGTTTTTTAACTTCAATATTCACCGCCACGGAATCATTAAAGTTTCCCAGAGTTACTATTTCGCGTCGTCGTAATATCTCCACCATAGAAAATATCTTATAGTTAAAGAAAAACATGGCAACGAAAACCGCTCCAACAAGAACAAATTCACTAGGCAATTCTATGTAAATTTCTTGAGTTTTGTTTTGAAATGCAAAATGGAGTATTGACAGTATTCCAAATGGCAACTGCATTGAAACAAAAACAACTGTCAACCTCGACTTTGTCACGGATTTTTTGTGAAAAAACGGATATATCGTAGCGAGATATCTTTCCAGAGACATTGTTAAGAGCGCGGTCAAAGAAAACAAACGCAAATGTCTCACAATATGGTTCACGTCCTCAGGATGATAACTGGTATTGAAGAACCAGCTTAACATTGTTTCCATAATAATAAATGGATGAAAAACGACAACCACGGCGAGATCAAAACAAGCCAGAACGAGAATCATAAAGTAACATAATTTTCTTCGTAGTTGTGAATTCAGTAGGCTTACAATGACGAGAGCGTTTAAAAATATTCCAACAAATGTAAAGAGAAAGTTTACAACACACAACAGTATTGCGTTGACTTTGAATAAGGCTGTTACAGTGAATGGCATCGTTATCGCAATCTCCACAGGGTAGATGTTATCGACTCTTTATTTTATAGATATTTTACATATAGCGACTCTTTATTTTGTATATATTTTATATATAATGACTCTTTATTTTATATATATCTTTCGTTGGATAATGATAAATATATACATATAAACGTCAGGCTGACTGGGCTCATCTTAAACCATCTGTTCACTGTCTCCAAGGACACGAAGTAATGTTTTCAAAGATCTTGAAAGCACGTCTTGAAAGCTGTCAGAAATTTAAATAAGTCGAATGGTAATTCCTGCAGCTAGACCGCATGCAGTCTAGCAAATAGGCTGTATAATCCTTAAAAAAATAGGCATAAAACATGTATTCAATAGTCAAATGTTTAAAACAGTGCTCTAACTTTGCTATGCATCAATATATTTGTGCGTCTCATCTCATTATGTGTGCAGATTGTACGATCTCGAACGATACAATAACACAGCTGTGATCAAAGGATATAGAACTAAGTAAAATACGAATTTTGAAGTTTTGAGCGAAAACCCTTCGCTGGAAAGTTAGTATACAACTAATTACCCAACGAAGGCCTTCATTGGAAACGTCAAATCTTTAACACATCAGCAGATTGTTACGTTTCATGCTACGTCATTGTATGTCATATTTGTTTGAAACCTAACTAGCGTGCCCAGAAAAAGACTAACTCAGTTGTTGGACTAATGATTCCTGATGTGCCTTACAATACAACGTTTCCTCTAATATATGACTTTCATGAATAGTTTGAAAGTTAACTCCGTTTCGTGATCGTTGTTTTTGTTTTCCTAAATAAATATATACTTTTTTATTTTTTTTCAAATCTTGCTTGTAACAATGCGCTTCTCGCGCCTGCGAACAACTGGAAATGGGCTGAGCTTGGCTAGCCGGGCTGGACAGAACAGGACTGGATTGGACGCAACTAAGTCGTTTATATTTCAATATTTGATGCAGTCAATAATTTTTTACAAATGGAATTGTAGCCCAATAATAATCATGGTTAGATTATCACATTCATAACCTGCCCTCCACCTTGCCAAGCTAACAATTATAAATGTAAAGGCTTTAAATTAAAACCTCAATAACATAACTGCAATTTATAATTAATACCTGGGTACAAGTGGTGAAGCTGTTAATTGTAGTCTATACATTAAAGCTGGTGATGACATGTTTAATGGGTTAAAGACAGTACAATAGACCTTATGCATAGTGACGTCACAAGGCTTGATACACGCAAGGAATGTTGGTCTTAGTAGTCATTGCCCACGAAAATTTCGATAGTGGCCATTTTAAACTGTTTAATTTTCCCGGGTGATGACTACTAAGACCAGCATTTCTCGCGGGTATTAAGCCTTTTGACGTCATTATGGATAAGGTCTATTCTAAAGATATGAGAACAATTTAAAAATTATAATAGTATTGTTTGTGGGAACACCACGTAAATTTATTACTTCAAAGCTTTCGATCCGTATAAGCCCGGATCTTCATCACTGCTAATAATATATGACTTGTTCAATTCACGCGTGATCGTGATCGTGATCTGTTTACTCGCGTCATTTTTAATAAATGACACCATGTTGGATATTGTTGCGTTATGTTGGATGATGTTGGATCAAGTTTGATTTTGTTCAAACTTTTCATCCAACATCGTCCAACATTTGGCAAAAATCAGTACAACGTCATCGTTTCCATTGATATTTGCATTATTTAAATTTGACAAGAAATATTGCGATAATCTCTTGGGGGCAAAACTTGAAAGGGGGGAGTGGTATGGGTGGGCGATTCCCGCCCTCCCAAAAAAAAACAAAAAACGAATCATCTGGATTGCCATGGCGAATCATCTGGATTGGCAGGGCAATCAAAGATTTTAAATGACAGAATGTAGGAGGTATTAAATAACTTACAGGGCTTTCAGAAGGAATTGGATTGAATTCATAGCCCTTTATTTTATAGATATTGGTCCAAAAATAAGGGTCTCACCCATGTTTTAACGGGAATTTTTACGCAAAAATTTTTTTGACCGTTAATTTTTTTGACCTTTTTTTGATAACGGAAAAAAAATTTTGTTACTTCCAATAAAACAATAACACTGAGAATCTATGCACATTTAATTAATATATACTGTAATAAATACTGTTCATTCGACACACGGTTCACACTGTTCTTATTTTCGAACAGAATTTTGTACCAATTGAACTGCAAAAAGTTGTTGGATTGTTGCATCCGTTTGAACACGTTGATCAATAATCGTCCAACATTGTTGGTCCAACGGCAATGTTGGACAAAGTTGCATCCGTTTTAACAGGCCTTAATTAAGGCTGGTTTAAAAATATCAATGTTACTTAGTGTGATAACCGTAGAAAGTGTACATCGATAAATTCTAAATTTAGCAGAATTAAAAATAAATATGCGGGAAGTTATCGACTCAACACTAATCTATTTCCCTCAAACATTTCTTACAAATCCTCAAAACTTAGAATTTACTTACACTATCACAGTATGCAAAATTACTGCTGTGATAGATTCCCACAAGGACCTTGGTAGTGTAAACTAACCTTAGACCTTTTCCAACATATTTTCCCCACTACCAGCTGACAGCCCCTTCTATATAAAAATAATCCTGAAAATACGCACGCACATTCTTTGCATTTTCCGAGGATTTGGTGGCAGGCTTCTCTCTGAGAGACAGAAAGTTGGTAATTTCTGCATCGCTCCTCCATGAACCAGGAGTAATGATATGCCTGTTGATGGGCCTGTGGAATCAGCCAGGGCATGGTAATCTTGGTAATCTTTAACTGTCAGTTGTGCAAGGTGACTGCTGTTATAACTATAACTTTTACTTTGTCCGGAATTAGTGCAATTGGTGTCTTGAAAACTCTCCACCTTTTAGCAAGTATATATACCAAACACATTCTCGACAATTCGACTAGCCCTTGGAAACAGGTATTAACAAACACGCTTTGGGTTATCCAAGTTTTTTTGCGGGTAAGGTTTTGTGCGATATGTTTTCAAAACGAACTCGTCGTCTGCAATGATGATATATAAGGGCAGTCTGTTGGAGAGAGGTTCATGGGGTGGTAAATGCACTGTCCAATTTCCCTATGCTTTGCCTAACTCGCTGTCATTCCATACACCATGCACCATCTACAATACGTCCATTTACACCAACATTACACCATATAATTCCATAGTTTGGGCCAGCAAAGACCATGAGGATGATTGAATTATTTACTTCATAAAAATAATCCAGAGCCACATGCAGGCGCACAACAACATGTACATGTTTTGCATCTAATGCACCAACACTCATAAAATATTCATTTTTTGCTATTCTCTACTTTAAAAGGTAATGGTACTGTGGCTCACTGTGGTAGCATATTAAACTTTCATATCTTTATTTACATGTATAAAATCAGTGCACAGGATTCTCCACACAGTAGAGATAGCTTGATATTCGTAAAATGCACAGTTTCCTACAGCTGGCAGTAAATTACAAATTTTTAAAACTACAAACAACTTTATATTCAAACCATTATAAAGCGTGCACAATTTTAGCCATTTATAGATGAAAATATCCTTTGCCCATAAGTTTAATAAAACGAAATATTACAGGAAATATTTGTACTATACTTTACTATTTACTATTGAAATACTTTACCTCAATATATTAGCTGTGCCTTCAAAGATCGTCTTATTTCGAGGTAATATATTTCGAGGTTTTCTGTCTTTTGCGAACGAGTACGAACGAAAGAGTGTACGACTTGCATGCACACAAAAAATAAAAAATCAGGAGAATATACTGCAAAGTCTCCAACCAAGAGCGATGTGAAAGTTGTAGCCAGCTCAAAATTGACCCTAGTCATTGGTAATTAGCATGAACCAGATGAACCTTGTGGCGTCATTCTGGCGTCAGCAAAGGCGAAAACCCAGCATGTTTTAGGATTAACTTTTTTACACCGCGCACTCCTCCTGTAATATGTATAGCTTATTAGGAAAACCCCCAGCATTCATTCGTTTTGCAGCGTTTATTCCCGTTTCCTAAAATTTGACGCCATGACGACGTTCCGTTGTCATTAAAACAAATGCATGTTTACACTCTACGATTTGTCATGTTCGATTCGTATATTCTGCCGGCATGCACGAATTACTGCATATGCTACAATTTCTCTCATTTGGATTCGATTCATCTATTTAGTTATTTGCCAATAAAAGAATTTACATTTGTGGATAATTAATACAAATTAAGGAATTAACTGCATGTATTTCGTATTAGATGGGGACAATAATTGACCTGCGGTCAACTAAAACAAAAAAAACGACATGGCTATGAATGCATCTTCTGTCAATGACCTCTTCGAATATTATCAGAGTGAGCCAATATAAAACAATATAAAAAACGTCCTTTACCATTAGCACAGATCCTTGACACAGGCCGCCACCTCGTATGACATCATATGAAACTGAATAATTTTCTAATAATGCTTATAATGCAACAAAATCTAACCGATGGAGTTTCTGGGGATTCGGATAAACTTCGTTAGTAGTATTGGTCGCACTTTGAAACATTTCCAATCTGTAGACCGTTTTAGAGTGCGCTTCCACAAGATACACGTGGACCGCGTAAAGTGTGTTCGTAACAAAATTTCTGATACTAGCGACGTCGCAGAAAATTATTATTGAGAGACAGAGAGAAGTGGTGGTGGGGGGGGGGAGGGGGTTATAACAATTAGCGTCTAGGGGCATGCTCGGCAGAAAAAAATCATTAGTTGCAATCCACTTAATAACTTTCTAGAAATTCATCCTCCATTTTCGAAATAAAGTTTGCTGATCTATATGCAATCACAAGCATGAACGAATTGAAATTTTTCCTAACGATATTCTAAATATGTATTGCCTGCACAAGAAAAAATAAAGTACGAAAAGAGATCCTTATGTGTGTGGAAAATATTGGGGCGGGGTGTTTGCACCGTCAAACTCCCACCTTCGACGACCTTGGATATAAATGAATCTAGGGACCTGTCGACGGGATCTAGCTCATAACAAATTGTGTTTTATATCCCATGTTCCTTCTCTACGGAGTCGGAATGTACGTCACTGTGGCTACACAGCCTTGTTTTGTGCACGTGACATCAGTTAAAGCCCAATGTCTCAATCACGAAAATAGGCTCTGTAGCTAAGATGACGTACTTTGTGGAAGCGTGTGCTAGGATAACAATTTTGATTCTGATTGCTTTTCATAATCTTAATACTGTGCGTCATTTCGGCAATGTTGGAAAGCAACTGCATGACAGAAGAATATCAATAGCATCAATTGTATTTTATGCCTCTTTTCCTCCAACAAGACCGCCATATATTTATATCCTATAAATCCCACGTTGGTAGCAAACCACAAATTAAGTATCAATGAGAGAGCAAAGATGATGACGCCGATATGAGGTGCAGATACTTAATGATATCGCAATCTCGCACAGGAATATTTCTCCATAATCTTAGTTCCATGTCGACGTAACGTAACGTTCTTGTAGAAAAATATCAAGCAATTCAGAGTTGAATTTGCTGTGAGTAAAGTCTCCAGCCAAAGGTTAATGATGAATATTGTCTGATCACTCCGGTCAACTACATCCGTCGCTTCCAAAATAATTAGGACAACAGTTGGAAGACAGCAAACAGACAAACAGACAACCGAGAGTAAACATGTAGAAACGTTGGCCAGAGAAACTTTTGATTTCTTAACTTGAATATTCACCGCCACAGAATCATTAAAGTTTCCCAGAGTTACTATCTCGCGTCGTCTTAATATCTCCACCATGCAAAATACCTTATAGTTAAAGAAAAATATGGCAACGAAAACCGCTCCAGTAACAGCAAGTTCAGTCAATTCTATACAAATTTTTTGAGGTCTGTTTCGAAATGCAATATAGAGTAGTGACAGTATTCCAAATGGCAATTGCATTGACACAAAAACAATTGTCAATCTTGTCTTTGTCACGGATTTTTCGTGAAAAAATGGATACAACAAAGCGAGATATCTTTCCAGAGTCATTGTTGAAATTGCGGTCAAAGAAAACACATAAAAATGTTTCATAATATATTTCACGTCATAGTGATAATAGCTAGTATTCACGAAGAACCAGCTCAATATTGTTTCCACAATAATGGATGGATGAAAAACGACCACCACGGCGAGGTCAAAACAAGCCAGAACGAGAATCATAAAGTAACATAACTTTTTTCGCAGTTGTGAATTCAGTAGACTTATTATGACGAGAGAGTTTAAAAATATCCCAAGAAATAGAAAGAGAACGTTCACACCGCACAAAAATATTGCGTTGACTTTATAGGCGATTGTTATATTGAGTGGAGTCGTCATCACAATCTCGATATTAACTCAAAGCTGACTGCGGTAGTTGTAATATTTTGTTGGATAGTGTAGCTACTATTTCGTTGGGAAGTAATATATACAAACATCAGGCTGACTTTCGTTTGTATCTTGCACCATCTGCTTAACGGTCTCCAAAGACACACAGTTGTCAGAATTTTAAATAGGTCAAATTGTAATTACAGTAGCTTGACCCGATAAACAGCCTGACAAATAGTAGGCTATAGACTGCATAATACTAAATAAATAGGCATAAAACATGTATTCAGTAATAAAATGTTTAAAACTGTGTTTAATTAAATTAAACTGTTTCTAATTTTGCTATCCAGCGATCTGTTTGTGTGTCTCATTATGTATGTAGATTGTCCGATCTCGAACGGTCGATGCCGTTTTTAAGTAGAGACAATAACAGACAGCTGCGATGTGAAGGATATAGGACTATCTAAAAATTGAGCAGCACTTTAATTAAAGTTTTGAACGAAAGTCATTCGTTGGGAAGTCAGTAGACAACTAACTTCCCACCCAAAGGCATCGTTCGAAACGTCGAATCCCTCACACCCCAGCATATTGCATGTTACGTTATTGTCTATCATGTAGTATTTAAAACACGTGAAGGAGTGTCTTATCATATTTAAAACGCGAGGCGCAGCCGAGCGTTTTAAGCCCCGTTTTCACTATACGCTCAAATTTTGGTACGGCACGGATAAAATTGGTACCCGTACCACTTTTTTGGTTCTTGAACTACCTATTTAGCTAAGCCCCGTTTACATCCCGCTCAAGTTTTGGTACCGTACCACTTTTTAGTTCTTGGATTACCTAAATAGGTAGTCCAAGAACCAAAAAAGTGGTATACGGGTACCAATTTTATCCGTGCCGTACCAAAAATTGAGCGTAGTGTAAACGGGACTTTAGATATGATAAAACGCGAGTTGGAGTGTTTTGAATAGCTTAAAATACGATTACAAAAGAATACTAATTAGGATGAACAATTATATAATCATGCAAATTAGGATGAACAATTATATAAAGAATACTAACGAAGATGAGCTTTATCAGATATAAAGTCACTCCACGTGACATATTATGGCTCACATGATTTGCCACAAGGTTTATGAATTTTTAATGAGTATTTTATACTTATTTAAAACATATAATAGACCTTACCAATCATATTCTCTTTTACCCAATGGCCTCGTTTTCAAGTCAAATACTAACTCATATTTTGTGCTCGTGTTCATGTCAAGTATAGGGTTGAAAATTACTTTGAAATTGAGCCTAAGAACAGCAAGAAACAAATTCGTCAAGGAAACCATGGGAATATAATCTTTAATTATCTGCCCCTGACATGCTAAAATAAGTTAACATGAAAACGAGGCCTTTGGGTAAGAGGGAATAATCGGTAAGGTCTATTAGCGCGGACAGAAAATAACTTACTCGTTGTAGGGCTAATGAGTTTTGATGTGCCTTATATCACAAGTCACAACGTTACCTCTAATATATGTTTTCAATGCAATGTGTGAAAGTCAAATCCGCGCTTCATGATCGTTGCTTTTGTTTTAAATTAATTTCCAAAACAATATAACATTTTCCATGACGACGGCCGAACTCGGTTGAGTAAAACCATATGTAGCCCACTAAACGACTGAATTTAAATTTAAACTGCTATGAAATTATAAAAATTAACGAGAATAATCACAAATTAGCGAAATATATTCCGAAATGTAGTGTATATTAAATCGCAACTCGATTGCACTATCGGCGGGCTGACGTAATATAAAGTATATATGCCTAGTGTTGGCAAGGGGTTTGAACTGATTGAACTACACACAAAAATATATCCGTAGTATTTTAAAAAGTAGAAAGAAAATAGCCCGAAAAACAGCATAAACATAAACAAGGATAATTTTACTAACCTGTCTGTAACTTTTTTTGTCAAAGCAAAGCTTTAAATGTTGATAAATTTACGAAAGTTCACAGTGCTTTGCCGATTTGTTCTGCGAATGCATATACTATGCTACAGTGCGTGTAAGTTAGTGACCTTTAACCAATCAATAGATACTTAGTGGACTTTCGTGCTTCTAGTTCTATATCCAATCAGCGGTGGCAATATATCATCTGTTTTGACTCTAATCTCTACGCATGCAAATAGAAGCGAATATATGCGATTCGAGGTTCGAATTATCCATCAACGAAAACCTTTAACATTTTAAAAAGTTCATTGAAACGAGTGAGATACAGAAAGAAAACAAAATAGCAAAAAACATCACATTCTGTAAACGCAACGTATCGCTAATCAAAAGGTTTGGTACGCCGTTCGCTGGCTGCGAAATTCGACCCGTAGTTTGTATACACGATCAAAATATTGTGTTTTTAAATTAACAAGGAACGTTGTCACACAGTGTGAAGTGCGTGTATTCAGCGGATTATCATGTAAATGGCACATTAAAGAAAGAGCATTTTTTCTTGCATTTACATCAATTACTATAGACGCCTTATATTTTACTGGGAGATGAAGCACCACGTTCTGCCGATCTAGTCTTCCATGCATGCACTGGCTGAACAGTGATTCAATTGGGCCATTCCATTTAATATCCACACCCCCGTGTTGACAAGGTTTCTGATTTTAGACCCCTTCAGAAACGGTTTTCCGGAAGACACCCTTGGAAATTCGCTCTTTTTTGTAGAATCTCCTCGGAAATTTACAATTTTTTTAAGCCCCTCGGAAATAACTGTTGACGTGGTTCCATTATGATAGACCCCCTCAGAAATTTTCGGGAATTTATTGACCACCAGCCTCGGAAATTTTCGTCAACAGATATACCTTCCTCTTCAACCCCCCCCCCCCCTCGGAAACTTTTAAAAACCCTTGGGAAACTACAAAAACATGTTGACCTTTTAAGAAATTTTTCTTTCACAACCCCCCTCGGAAATTTTAACTTGGCACCCCTCAGAAATTCAGAATTTCAGACCCACTTCGGAAAATCTAGTCAACAGGGTGGTGTGGATATTAAATGGAATGGTCCATTGGGCCAACAGTTGTGGATTTAATGTCAGCGTTTCTACTCGTGGTTGGCTGGTAAATTCGGTCCTGGCAATTTGCAGTTTGAGAAACCTAGCTTGGCCTGCTTGGGAGTATTATGGATGGTTTAATAGTTTCTGTAGAGATGCCACAAGTTGATGTTTAATTTCCCTTAATTAAATTCACATTTTATACCTTTTACAATGTTAGCATCATATATTTTAAAACTAAAAGATGTATATCAAATGTCAACACATATTTAAATGTTGTACTGTATCCGGATACAGTATATCCAATGTGAATGCATTTTAATAAGTGGCAATGTGCCCTGATGTGGCCTACTCTATAATTTTACTCGTCAGGGGAAGAATGCTGCCACTCAATTGGTTATTGTAAATTAATCAGAGTATCTGCCCATATGCACCCTGTTAACCCATTAAGTGACAATGCGGCATACTCTATTTTAATGTGCTGAGTGATTATCCCCGAGCCGACGGCGCGAAGCGCCGTGCGGGGGTACTAATTCCCCCCGGCTATTTACACCCGGGGAAACGAAAGCATTAGCGAAGTCTAAAGTTCATCAAATATCGCGGGCGTGGGTCACTGTGCGTGTTTCGGTGGGTGGTCATCCTCACTGATCTCATAATATAGCGGACTGTAATGAATAGCCAACACTGATTGGTCCAGTTTAAAATTGGCATTATAACGGCTGCGTGACGATTGACGACAGCGAAATTGATTTGATGATTTCTTGCAAATATATCAAGTTTCATTTTTGCAAGATTTTGTAAATTGCAAAGGATTTTTGATGAAATAAAGGCAAGAGGATTGCTAAAAGAAGAAGTAAAGGTGCCGACGTTAACGAAGGTAAGTTTGTTTTAAATATTGATGCATTGTTTGCTTTTAATATACTGTAATCTCGGCTGTAATTACTTTAAAAGCCGATCGTTGCGTATATAAAATATGAAACAAGACAGCGTATTATTTCAGTGTTTCTTTATTGATTACACTTTTTATTATACTAAGCAAAGTTATTTACATGGGAGAATTTGGAATCATTTTATTTCGAACTCAAAGTTTATCGATAAAGGCAGTTTAGTTCAATATTAAAAGAACACTTTCAAACGTTTTGCGAAGCGTTTGTCGTTGAATTTTACCTTAAATTGAAGCTTATACTACGTATAATAACATACCTACTGTAATTACTTTAAAAGCCGATCGTTGTGTATAAATATGAAACAAGACAGCGTATTATTTCAGTTTTTCTTTATTGATTACACTTTTTATTATACTAAGCAAAGTTATTTGCATGGGAGAATTTGGAATCATTTTATTTCGAACTCAAAGTTTATCGATAAAGGCAGTTTAGTTCTATAGTAAAAGAACATTTAAAACGTTTTGCGAAGCGTTTGTGGTTGAATTTTACCTTAAATTCAAGCTTATATTACGTATAATAACATACCTAACATATATATGCTTAGGAAATTGATAATTTTGTAATTAAAAGTGATATTTATAGGGGATTTTTCATTTGTAAAAATAGTCTTAAAAAATTATCGTGTTAACATGACAACTACTTAAAATACATCACGTTCGGAAAATAAAATGGTTTTGTCAGCAAGGCGAG
>CACRXK020004857.1:0-30100 GCA_902702795.2 Paramuricea clavata | reverse complement strand
TCCTATAGCCATTTTCCAATCCTATAGGAATTCCTATAGGAATATTTTTTCCTATAGGAATTTTTTCACCATTTTCAATTCCTATAGCGTTTAATGGCGAAATAACAATTAATGAGTTACCAGTAGAATTCGTATTTTCACGACATGAGTGCATGACTTTCCATGGCCAGTAGGCAAGACGCAAAAATATGTGTCCTTCCGATCATTCAACAACTACAGCCTTCACTGCTTCGTACTGACATTCCTTTAGCTCAATATTTTGCTTTCATACCTAGTTGCTGTATAAACGCTTTCTCCAATTTGCTATTAAATAAAGTAATACTTTCTGCAGACATTCTATCTTTTTATATATTTCGAAACCAAAACAATATAAAACAATACTATATGACACACGCATGCGCAGTTCGGTCTTAGCCAGGATTCCTGGCTTCCGGCAACGGATTATCACAGAGCCTTCGGTTCCTTCCCAAGGACCGCAGGCTCAGGGAACGAGATTGGGAAATTATATAATACACACTCTAGAACATTTTCATCTTAACATATTACGGAGTGTACAATTACACAACTTAACATAACACTTGCAGAACTAGTATTGTTCGATGCTGTATTAATATAAACGAGTATGTTTGTGACATTCAGTGTATATTTCATAATTTCCAGTCTTAAATCCGTCCGACCGCGTAGCTCAGTTGGTAGAGCGTCGATCTAGTAATTCTAAGTTCGCGGGTTCAAGACCCAGCCGCGGCAGACAACATCTTTCTGCTTGCGCGATATATATATATATATATATATATATATATATATATATATATATATATATATATATATATATTGTCATTAAAAATTTATATAAAGTCTAAAAAGACCAGCGTGGTTTTACAGTTCAACCATCACATGTTGTTTTACAGTTCAACTGCCATCCTCCAAGTTTATCGAATGTATACAGCCTTAAATGAATACTCTACCAGTTTCTGAAAGTCTCTCCAAAATGGCAGCTAGAATTTCCAAAGTGAGATAAGTATCTTCTTCGTTATCCACGTATGGTTTTAGAACAGTTTGTGGCCCTCCAATTTTTCTACAGACAAAATAAACATGGATGCAATGTAAAAATTGATATTGTACATTGCACATTGTGCATTGCACATTGTACATTGTACATTGTATATATGTATATTGTATATTTGAAAATTGTATATTGTATACATTAGTATAAATTTTGCATATCAAATGAGCTTTCGCGCGTTCTGATTGGCTAGTTCACTAGTAAATCTGACGCATTATTTACTAGCAGACTAGTAAATAATGCTTTTCAAAAAGAATGATTCGGCAAATTTGGTTTCACAATCAACGAAATTTTGAAAAAATAGGTTCCACTGCGTACATGTGACTAGCCTTTCCTTTGAAAGAGAAAATTGTAATTCATATCACAACACAGCAGCCCAACATCTGTCTGCGTTGATATAGAGTTAAATAAAGACTATAATGACGTCCAGTTTTGTGGAAACACGATGCCTGAAGGGCGAGTGTTTTCACATAATTTCGAGTTTTCCCAAGTTCAAGATTGTATTTTTGATATTAATGTAGTTAAAGGAAGTATCCAAATTGCTGTAAAATTCGGCTCAATTAGTAATTAAGTAACACGTCTGTTTGCACTTTGCACAGATGATTGCTGATAAACTGTGGCTGTAAATCGCAATGTATGCGCAAGTTAAAGACCTCTACGAATGGAAAGGCGACTGACTGAACCCTGAGCGAGAGTCGACCAAAGCAGATCAAATCGAGGTGTCTGTGCAGGTATTGCTTTCTTGTATTTTTTTTTCATTTTGATATGAGCAAGCTGTATAAATATACACTACAGCGATATCATGTTTGATCATAGACAATCCAGAAGGTTTGATGAATGCACGCGTTGTAATATGTACTGTGCCTTAATCTTTATGAATAGCAATTTTGTATTAGGGGTACTCACTATAAATAGTCAGGGGCGATTATTTATAGGTCATTTCAAATTCACAGAATTATCGCTAGTTACAAATTCAAACGGGTTGTACCATACCATCCAAGGTCCAGAAATATTGGTACAAATTTGTTGTGAACTGACTTTATATGATATATCCTAACTATTAGTTGTCCCTTTGTTATTTAGGAGATAATTGATGGTTTGGATAGCGAGATCATCAAAGTAGCAAAGGAGGTTTTCAATTGATGGAGCAGCTAGACATGACCAGTGTCATAAAGGGAAGAAGTTGAGCAGTTGAATGCTCCCTTCTGTGTATGTGGATATTGCAGAGAGATGCCAACCGACAGAGGGTGTGCTACTGTGCTGCAAAGAGACATGATTGTGTCAGTGTAAAATACTTGCATTCCAAAACATTTGCTTGGACCAATGCATTTTTTAATACCATGGACTGGTGGGGGGAGGGCAAGGAGAAAATGGGCCCTTTGGCAGTTTTGCCCCACCACTGAAGAATCCTTAAAAAATGCACTGGCTTGGACTCAGATAATGCGACCACTGTTATACATGACTATGTGTTTACACCAACATATGATAATAGAGTGATGGGGCATGTAGCATACTGACAGTATGTCATGTGGATACATGGCCATTTAGGAAAAGGTAATCGCAAAGTCATTCACTCATTCTGTGCTTAATGGATATTATACCGGCTATAAAGATAAAGATATATAGCTGTGACTAATTGACCTAGAGGGTAAAGGGGGTGGACAGTCAGGGGGTTTAGTAGAACACTATGGTTATTTTGTTTGTATTATCTGTTATTGAAACCGAACAAATAAAATATGCACATTCACAAATAGAAATTGTATATATGCTCTCTTTATCCATGCTGTAAGAAATTTAAATCAAGGCCAAAAACACACTCTGTAAATATTTGCTTGTGGAGATGTAATTTTGGCTGAAGTTTAAAAAAAAATCCCATGCAAATAACCCTTACCCCCACTCAGCCCTTACACCACCCCAAGTGACATCATTTTGGGATCCTTATATGAAACTTCACCCATAGTTTCTTTGACAGAAATCCATATAATTATATACAGCACAATGAATAATCATTCTGAAAACATTAAACATCCTCAAAAATCAAAATTGTTTATTTGTATGTTTTGACTATAAGTTGTAGTCATCTTCAAGAGAGATCATTCCAGAAATACAACTTATTATTCAAAATGTACAAATAAACAAATTTCATAAATGTTTACTGCTTTCAGAGTAAGTATTAATAATTATGTACTGTTTTTATCAAAGTACTATTAAGTAGTTCTGACAATTTCTACTGTAATCTAAAATCCTGTGGTATGTTCTCGCGTACTGTAAAAGAAATTCAGTCAAATTCAAGTTGTAGACGTCTTTGACCTTGTGTTATTGTGTGTAAGGCAATTGTCTTCCAAATCGTGCTCCGCGCCTTTTTGTAGCCTTCCTCGTGTTGGCGTTTCCTTCCAGACCCACCTAGCGTTTTCTGCCGATCGTAAAGATGAACCAGGTTCATCCGGACGACGAAAATTATCGTCTCAGAAAGCATACAAACGTCGACAAGGAGCACAATTCTCAGCCGCAATGTCACATTGTGTTGAGTCGTTGACAAGATATCAGATTACACTTCATGCAAATCAAGTGTCAATTGCAATAATTTGGAACATCCGGTAAAAATTACATTCAATCGCGTTGATTTCACCCCAATATTGAATAAATCCATCATTATATAATCCGTATTAAAATTTACACCACTGCCATATAAAACGACGCCATTTTGTTTTCTAAAACTTGATTTACAACACAAGTTTTTTCAAGTTTGTGAACGCAATGCGCATGCGCGAGTTTATACGTATTTGGTACAAATCCATACATATCCCATATCACTTACTATGGGAAATACATGGGTTCCTTATATCATTTCATAACAACTTTGCTATGGGTAAGATAGGATTCTATATGGGAATGATCTGGGAACATGATCTGGGAACATGATATGGAATTCATATGGTTCTTGATGTATAAACTATGGGAATGGTATGGCATATTATATTGGGAATGGTATGGGCACTTGTTTTCATCCCATACCAAACCCATGTTAACATCTAACATCCAAATGCTAGATGCTAACACATGTGGGTTTGGTATGGGATGAAAACAAGTGGCCATACCATTCCAAATATACTTGCTACAGCTCAAGAAAATTGCACTGGTGGCATACATAGTTTTATTAACATGCAAAAAATCTTCAAAAACACAATACACAAATAAATAACATAGTTAATAAATAAACAAATTACAAAATTGCTAACTAATTAACATAACTATATATACAAACATGCAATAATGTCAATTGCTAAGTGCTTATTGATCTATATAAATGTATCAGTATCTATAATGTCCTCAGTCCTCTCAACTTGTGGGCTTGACTACAGACTATTCAAACTCTTTGTGGACGCCTGGCTTCTACACTTTTCATGTTTATTTTTTTATCACCTGACTTGGTGTAGGGCCTTCATTAGAAAATCTTGCAGAGCAATATGCCCACTGGTGGCAATTCCAGAACATGACAGATCCTTCTACAACTTCTATCATCTGCAGGACGAAATAATTCAAACGCCAAGATTTTGCCAGATTTGATAAAAATGATTATACTGACAGAAAATTTATACCCTATATTCTGCAGCCAAATTTCCATCAAGCCTTTTTGCACCAAATTTATTATTTTACTCTGTCTAACGGAAAACAACTTTACTCTGTCAAATGCCAAATCATTATGTTTTACTATATGTCTAATGACAGACAATTCTATTTGTTAAGTGGAGAGTCTGGAACATTAATGGAATAAATATTTAATAAAATAACAAAGTACTAAAAGTAGGGCACATTGCTTCTAAATATGCCAACACAGCAGCTTTTGCAGTTAATTATTAACCTTTCAATAACCAACACTCATCTTGATGAGTAAAATCATCTGATAATTAACTATCAAAGTACTGATGGTGGGGAGTGTTAGGATGAATTGCATCTAAATGTGTTAACAACAAACAATGCAAAATAGTTTGAACCGGGGGCCCCTTAATATAACGTTATGCCACTGAACAAGATAACCTATCAAAGTTGTCCACTCTCTTTCACAAGTAAAATATTTGATCTGGTGTTAGACAAGGTAAAATAAAAAAGTACTGAAAGTTGAGCATATTCATCCTAACGAGTTAGTGTGAAATGTAAGTAAAGAGTCTCGTTAACTTGAATATACCATCACATAGTTAAATGTTAATTTCATAAATAAAAAATGTGGAGAATTTTCCTGGCATTACACAATTTACACTAAGGCTAACATATTTTAATTCATATTGACTGGTGCAATTACACCTCTCCCATGCCAATGAAATATCAATTTTAATTTGATATCAGAATCTTAGGAAGGTTGCTGCTGATTTGAGCAAGTAGTTTGTATAGGCATGCTTAATGTCTGCAATTAATCTTGCATATACAGTTTTATATAGCATATACAAATATATTAACCAATAAACATTGAAAAGTCTAATTCAAATATAAAACTCTTATAGTAGCATTTATTGAAGTATAAAAGACAGATAAGTATATTTATATCAGTGTTCTAATCCATTATTGTCGCGGCAAATTCAAATTTTAAACCGATCGAAACACATGCTCGAATTTCACAAATGAATATTGGACTAGGTATTCCTTTATAATTTGCTTTATTATAAACAAAATATAAACATATGCTCACCTGAACATTATACAAACATCGCTGATCTATTACTAGTGAAAATCCAGTTGAATCTCATAAAAAATAGTTCTATTTTGAACATATAAAGCATTCACAAACAAAAAATTTATAAAATATCGGAGGTGTGATGACCTATCCCAAGATGCTTTGTGCGTGCGGCAAAAAAACTAGACACCAGTCTGTTGGTCGCGCACATTGCGGTAATTATTCATTTAATTAATGTTAGAATAAATTTATTTTCCAATCCTATAGGAATTCCTATAGGAATTTTTATTTCATATATGTATATATATATAGGAATTTCGTTTTCCTAAAGGAATTTTTTCACCATTTTCAAATCTTATATCAATTCTTATAGGAATTTTCAAATCCTATAGGAATTTCATTTCTTATAGGAATTCCTATAGGAAATTTTCGTAAGCGTTGGCATAGCATTGCCATAGAAATCATATGTATGGATTCTCTATGGGAGGCCAGAACCACACCAAGTTCAGACTACCATATAATTCCCATAGATATGGGAAGTATATGGCACAACCAAGTGTGGACTACCATATAATTCCCATAGGTATGGGAAGTATATGCATGCCATTGATATGGATTACCTATGGACCAAGTAACCCCACAGATTTCCCATAGGATTAATAGCAATGTGTTTGTTTCCATAGCTTTTCCATATCTCAATATTTAACAAATTTAGACACCATACCAATCCCACATGATATCTATATTGTCCCGTCATATATGGCCCAAACTTTGCCATATCTTTCCCATACTTTTGCTATATATTCATAATTGGCTTTGCGCAAATAGGCTCTCATTGAATATAGAAAATCAAATTTTGTTGTTTTTCACCCACCTCAAAGAAAATTACCTTTTAATCTAGAATTAACCTTGAATAATATACCATTACAACAAGAGAAATGTATCAAGTATCTTGGTATTTTTATTGATTCAAATCTCAGTTGGAAACCCCAGGTTGATAATATTGCAAAAAAGATAAAGAGAAGCGTTGGAGTTTTATCAAAACTTCGATATTATGTTAATATAAACATTCTAACCAACATTTATTATGCTTTAATTTACCCATATTTAATATATGGGATAACTGTTTGGGGTAATACATACCTTACAACTTTACAACCCCTTTTTGTTTTGCAGAAAAAATCTATGCGTATTATGACTTTCTCTAAATTCGATGACCACACAAGCCCTATCTTTAAGTCATTAAAAGTTATCAAGCTGTGTGATCTTGTTACACTGCATATTGCAGTTTTCATGTTTAAATTTCACAATCAAATGTTACCTTCCCTTACGAAAATTTCCTATAGGAATTCCTATAGGAAAAATTCCTATAAGAATTTTTCCTATAGGAATTCTAGAATCTAGATGAAATAGTAAATGACAGACAATGTTGTTCATCACTCTTAATTTTTTAATGCAAAAAATAGATATAAATATTAATAAATACTAATTAATATTGCAAATATAAAAATTAATATGAGAAACTGGTTATACTAACATTACAAATCAATTATAGTTTTCACCTATTGTGCCAAATTAATCGTTCTACCTCAATGCAATGCCATATGATGCGTCCTACTTTATTATTTTACTCTGTCTAACTATTTTACTCAGACTATTTCTGTCTAACTCCAGACAATTGTACTTGAATGTCAAGGGGAAATGCTGGCTCCGAATGGGTTAACTAGCCTATATTCCTATATATGTGTCTAGTTAACCCATTGAATCACATTGCGCCCTAGAATTCCTATAGGAATTTTCAATGCCAATAGGAATTCCTATAGGGAATGAAAATTCCTATAGGAATTCCTATAGGAATTTTCAATGCCTATAGGAATTCCTATAGGAAATTTTATTCCTATAGGAATTCCTATAGGAGTTTTCAATGCCTATAGGAATTTCTATAGGAAATGAAAATTCCTATAGGAAATTTCAATTCCTATAGGAATTCCTATAGGAATTTTTTGACCATTTTCAATTCCTATAGGAATTCCTATAGGAATTTTCAATTCATATAGGAATTCCTATAGGAATTTTCAATTCCTATAGGAATTCCTATAGGAATTTTGATTTCCTATAGGAATTCCTATAGGAAATTTTCGTAAGGGTTCTGCGTTCAGTTCCTTTTTTACTTCCATTTGAAACAATCCATAATTATAATACACGATCAACTGCAAATCAATCTTATTATCTTCCCAAAGCAAGGACAAATTATGGTAAATTTAATATTAGGTTTCAAGGGCCTAAAGTCTGGAACTCGTTTGGTTTAGATTTTAAATCTGTTTCTTACATGAAATTTTAAAAAAATTTAAGAAAAGAATTTTTAAGTAAATATTGATCATTTTTTGTTTTTCAATAAGATTCAATATTAAGACTGATTTCTGCCCCTCGTTTCAATTTTTTATTATAATGAAAACTATGGTAGAACTTGTATTAGTGTATGTGTAAATATAGTATAGTTTTGTGTTTGTGTGTATACTGAGTACTGTATATCTTCGACCCGTAATGTAACTTAATTTATGTTTCCTGGCTTCCTAACTTTTTTAGCTTTTTAGTTATTTTAGGAAGCCAGTACCTCTACACTTTTAAATATCAAACTTGTTAAAATTTTCTGTAACTGTTTATATGTAGGTAAATAAAAATTTGTTGTTGTTGTTGTATATAATATATTTTTGTTTATTCCAGAATTATCTCACAATTGGGACACCATAATTTGGCATTTGTCCTGACTCACTCCTGGTTTCCAAATTAACCCATAGAGTGGCTCTCCCATTGACAAGTAAAAATACGGCAGGCAAAATGCAGTACAAGGAAGATGTATGGAAATTGAAGACACAAAAGCTGGATTAATTTTTGAACTATTTTAATTGGACTTTTCAATACAGTAAAATTATTAACAGTGAATAATTTTAAATTAACACTAAAATGATTGTAATTAAGTGTACATGATGTAGTGGAGTAACTTAATTCAGGGGTGGATTAATAGGGGGGTGCACACCCCTGTTGGCCTTGGTCAACAAGGGTGCAATAAAATCAAATTCAGAAACATGGCATAATTTCCAAGGTTTTCCCTTTTTTGAAGTCAAACTGAAGCTCATAATCCAATGTCCATATCCCTGAACCCCCTAGAGAGCTTGCGCCTTTAGTGCTTGAGTCGTTAGGTAGCCAATTCATTCATTCTCCCACCACCCCTTAAAGAATTATAAAGAAACACTTGGCTGCTCACCTTGCTGGATCCACCCCTGAAGGCTTTCAAGTAATACTTAATATAAGTTCAATTTAATCAATCTTTTATCACACTACATTAAATAATATCTAACATCTCTCGTCCGCCATACTTGAATCCCCGTTCTCTCCGTCCCGCGGTATATGTCTATGATACCACTAAATACTTCATTTAAATATAAATATAGGGTACCTTATCCCCCCTTTTTAACAGAAAATGTCCATAATAATGACACAGTTATTTTAGTCCTTGAATATACCCATCATTGTGAAATGTTACATTTCATAGTCAATATATCTGGGGTTAGGTCTTCGTAGCCTTTGTGATCGACGAGGAATACAAGATCCAGGGCAGTCGTTTGCGCTGCTTACTTCGCCTCCATTCTCATGCCCTGGTTCTACGTGGTTAGTCTCTTGTTTATCTTCCTCATCTTGATTTCCGCTTTCATAACTGTCATCTACCTTGGGTCTACACTGCTCAAACCATCTATGCCATTCCCCATTTTCGATAGCTTCATCCGATATTACGCCCCTTTCCATAACTGTATCATGCGGTCCGTAGTAACATTTGACGTCATCCGGGTGTCTTTTAAAGATCGTCCCATCACGCTTTCTTTCGATAGTTAGGAATCGACCATCATCTGAGCATTCAACAATCTCACAATTCTCTGGAAGGAATACAGGATCAAACTTGGAGGACTTTCTGTAATTTCGTAACATGACATCATCTCCAATTTGAAACTCTGACGGTATCTTATATTTAGATGCATTAACTTGGTCCTGACGATCCTGTTTCATTGCCTTGTCCTTTCCTCTAGCCTCTTCCACTTGCTCTGCAGGTACAGATCTTCTTGGGAAGGCACTCTTACTACCCTCTCTGAAAAGCATAGCAGCAGGGGGAATACCAGTAGCTGGGTGTGGGGTGTCACGATAATTCATCAACAGGTGGTTAAGTGCTTCTTTCTCCGAGGACCTATTATAGTGTGCTATTTTCATGGTTTTTCCAAGTGGCTTCATAAAGGTCTCCACAGGATTAGCCGATGGGTGCAATGGAGGGATCTTCTTCAAATGGATATCTCGCTTCTGAGCAAATGCTTCCATAGCTTCCGAGTTAAATGGTGGTCCATTGTCTGAGAGTTGATGTTCTGGGTTTCCATACGAATTATATATCTCGTCCATAGCCGGGAGAACATGGGAAGCTTTGGTAGAGGCAACCAACTTTGCAGCTGGAAATCTTGAAGCTAGGTCCTGTACGACAACTATATGCTTTGAGGACGGCATAGGGCCAAATAGATCTACTGCAACCGTCTCCCAACATTTTCTTGGTACCTCGTGCGCTTTAATTGGTTCGGACGTCTTCTTGTCACTGAACATATTGCACTCTTTGCAACTCTCGACGAATTGCTTCACTTTGGGATGCATATCATGGAAGAAAAAGTGATACCTTAGACGCCTTTCAATCCCACTCTGTCCCATGTGACTTCCTCTATGGGCCAGCTGAATTGCTGTATCTTGCAGGCTCTCTGGAAGAATAATTCTCTCTCCTTTGAACATAACGCCGTTTCCTGTTATTATGTGCGCCCTGCAGCATTCTCTCCGATGTTAAAAGTGCTCAATACAGCTCTGACATTCCACCGATCCATCTGTCTAGTTGGATCAAAAGGAGTAGGGAAGACAACTCTGCTAAAGGCGCTGGAAACAAATGTAGAATTGCCTTCCATTTATTTTGACTTGAATAACGTAAATGATTGGTCTACTTTCAATGAAAATGTGAAAAAACTGGAAGAAGGTACCGGGGATCGTGTAGTCTTATTTCTTGATAACATTCAGCATGCAGTCAGAAACGAAGGTGCGAGGAGAATTATTTCAACTTATGTGAAGCAACCGGCTCATAATAGAAAAATTCAAGTATTCGCTGCATCGTCAAGAGCTGGGCTCTTCAGGCTGAGAGCCGATTCAGATCTTCACTTAAATCCTGACGACTTCTTTTTGTACTATGTAACACCAGAAGAAAATGTAGCGATAGAAGTAATGAAAAAGGTGTTACCGGATTATGAAAAGAATGAAGTCGCGTACATGAGATGGGTAACATCTGCAGGATTTGTTGTGGGGGAAGTGTTTGAACTGGAGCTTTTCCTTCAGGTGGAAGCGGCACACAGTTCCAGAGAAACGCTTGATCAGTTGTTAAAGGAGTTCGTGAAATACCGTGAGGGCAGTTTACGGACAATATTGAAAGAGGACGAACAGTTGTTTCCCATTGATTCGAAACATATTTTTACAAAATGCCTGGCAGTTTGTGTTGTTGGTGGTGGTGTTCCAATGTCCGACCTGAGTGAACTCTATCAACTGGCACCATCAGATCTCCCTTGGACCCTTCTAAAGGTGAAAAATAGAACTTTAACGGCAGTGTCACCACAAGCGAAGGCAGCAATGCAAACCTTCATGAGAACAAATCAAGATTTGGCAAAACAGCTGCTATACCTTATCGATGCAGGTAGGCACAGGAGTTCTGGTAGCATGCGTGGGGCACTATTCGAGGAATTTTTCTTTCAAGCATTACCTGGTATGATCATAGTTTTGAAGAGACATGGTTGCATTGATGAAATAGTGAACCTGAAGATAGTTTCTCCGGCTGTGTACGAAGTTAAGGGCAGCAATCTTGGAGATTTTTTACCAGAGACGAATTATTGTTACTATACACCTAACATGCGAGATGTGGACATTATTTTAAATGTCGATGACAAGATCCTCTTAATTCAGTGCTCGATTTCAAGAGAGATCGAGGTAAAAAAAGGTTTTTGGAGAACCGCGGAAAATAGAAAGTTGACTGCAGTTCTTGCTGGGCCATCGCATGTAAAAAAGCATCTGGAAGATAGTAACTCTCAACTTGCTAACGAGTACAAACAAAATAAATTTGCGTTTGTACTCGGCAATGATGTTTTGGGGGACGATTTTGTTAATCTTCTGACGTATGTGCAGGGCAATGACCGGTGACTGCATATGTGTGAGATACGTGTGTGAGATACATGAATTTTTTCTTTCGTGAGCATGTGTGAGATACATGAATTGTTCATCTATCGTGTTTAACGCAATGCATTGTGGGGTTATTTTAAACTGCTGTAAATCAATTATTATATAGTTTAAAACTTCGTATAAAACTGGCGCACATTATTTTTTTCGTTATTTCCCGGTCCCATGATAAACAATTATCCCCAATTATCCCATCCTCGTCGCCATTAATATAAGTTCAATTTAATCAATCTTTTATCACACTACATTAAATAATATCTAACATCTCTCGTCCGCCATACTTGAATCCCCGTTCTCTCCGTCCCGCGGTATATGTCTATGATACCACTAAATACTTCATTTAAATATAAATATAGGGTACCTTAATACTGTAATAGGAGGCAGCGCAGTACTTATATCATGCAAATAATTATATTTAATTACACAGTTCCCATATGTATAAACAAACAGGAGGCAGGAGCATGCAATGCATTGTAGTTGACAATGATTCTTTAATTAACATTTATACTTTTATACACTGTATGTTAATTATCATCACCATCATAGACATATTTTCAAATTTTGCTTGGGGAGTTGGGGTGTGGGTGTGCAAAAAAATTCAGGCGTGGAAAGTGAGCGAGGAGCACATAATGTGCTGAGTAAGATGCAGCAGAGTCTGAGGGTACAGTCACTAGCGGGGACAGAGTTGGGATAAGGTTAGGGGCAATGACCCCAGGATATTTCGAGATTATTGGCCTTGTTTTTTGTCTATAGTTAGTTCAAATTTGTTGTTCAATTGTACTGCTGTCATTTAATCAAAGCAGCATTTAAATTTCTGTGGTGGGAGAACTTTCTGAGGTGGTGAAAATATTTTTGGGGGTGCACACACACCACCCCCCCCCCCAGAAAATCCATCAATGATTGCCATCAGATAATTAAGTTATTATGATATTAATATTATGACTTTGTTTTGGCTATTCTGCATTTTAATGCCTTGTCCCATGTTTTGTGATATCTATAACCAATAATTCCTGCAAAATAAAAGACGACAATCATATTACACTAATATTATTACACATTCTTCCACCTGAAAAACAGCATTACCAAAAATTGTGGATGCATGCTTCTTTTCATCCACAAAACTGCATATACACTTAATAAAGTTCCTTTTACATAGTACTGAAATGGCAAATCATTATCCACTAGTTTAATCATAGTTTCTTTGTAACCAATTTCATGAACGTCAAGACAATCACAGGGAAATTAAGATAACAATTTGTTCAAGAGAGAGGAAGGATCCACAGTTAGGTTTACTAATTAATAAAAATATTCTTGTTGTAGTTCTTTGTGTATTCCGCTCTGTTGTGGAAATACGTGTACATGTATGGTTTGAACATTGAGTCATATTGCAGAAAAATCCACACTCCAACTAAACGTGGAGGAAACTTATGCTGTCTGGAGGGGACGATTAGAATCTACTCCTGAGAAAAGCAAAATACACTATAAATAGGACAGGGGCTTGCAACTTCACATTTCTTGTGTAGGGATGATGTGGATGTTTTCAGATAATTTTCAAAATCTTCTGGGTGAGTGTGCCCCCAGAACCACTAATAGGCTCATGCCTTTGGCAGCTACCTCCAATTTCTTAATGATGCCATTTATTTTTCCCCCACTTCTGTTTTACTGGCTATGCCACTGCTCACAATATTAAATTTAACAGTTTCTGGAGTCTTGTAATACTTGTCACTTGATTATATGGCAAAATCTGATCAGTCAATTCAGTAGCGTAGCCAGCCTGAAAATTTACTCCTGCTATGTAAATTTCAAAGCATTATCATTATTCATTTCTTTAGAAATTCATTGTTTTTACAGTCTATGAACACAGAAATATTTGCATAGCAGGAGCAAATAGTCAGGCTGGCTATGCCACTGAGTCAATTTATTGTATATGTGGGCCATTAACACTAACAGTCGTTAACAGTACACTACTATATGTTGATGTCATAGCAAGTGAATCCAGTGTAGTGGCCCTGGCTATTTTGACCCCCTCTCTGGACTTGCATGTGCTTATCCTGGTCTATATTTTAAGTGTATTTAAATGATTTTCACACCATAATCTGTGTAAGACACATCGCCAGGGCTAAAACAAAACAGTAAATCTTATGACCACAAATTTTACAAGGTTTTTTTATGACTTTTATGTCCAGTATTGACATATTTGCAGTTCATATTCACACAACTGAACGAGTGTTGAGTTTTAACAAAATATTTTTATAATTTTGTACTATATGTCTCATAAATCTTACCTTTGAAAAGAATTACTCGTCCTTTATGTAAAGTAAATTGTTGCATCAGCAAGCAGAGCAAACCGGCACTTTAATTCCTTCCAAGTTGAAAAAACCCCAGCAAAACACGAGAAAATAAAACACTTCCAAAACCAGGGGGGTGAAACGTCGTCTGAAGCTCAGGATCGCGGTTGGTCAGTGGCAATTGTGTGAGAATTACGCACCAGTTGTCATGGAAATGGCATCAGCAAACGTCAAAATCCGCCATTTTTTTGGCTTCACTTTGATCACTGAACGAAGTATAGGAGCAGGTCCTCCAGTTATTATACAGCTCAGTGACGGAGGCCTTATACGAGGGCCTAAAGGCTGTTTTCCAGTCCTCGCATGAAGCTCCTAGCAGCTCGCTGCGAGTGTTTGCATCTAATTAAAATGAACTGTTTAGCATTGTGATTGGATGAAAGTGTTCATGCATCACTCGCAGTGAGCTGCGAGGAGCTTCGTGCAAGGACTGGAAATCCGCCTTTATACGTGGACGATCAATTGTGTTAGTAATAAACAAGTCAGTCATAAACAGGAAAATAAACATGTATTAATAACACACTTCGATTAACATAGTAAGCTTTAAAGACAATGACAGTGTTTTAAATATCGTTCTCTACTATATTAAAAGACAATGTCAATGTTAAATAACATAGTGGGGTACTGGGCTTCTATTCAGGGCACTTATATTCAGGGGGAGCTTATATTTGGAATGAGGTGAGCATTATATTCAAAGGTTTACAATATACAGTTGAAAAAAGCTTGTATTTTCTTGTCATAGACACACATTTCTGGGTGCATTAGAACAGCTTATACGTTGGGTTCTCATGTCGATCCAATGGTAATTTGATATCGCTGCCATCACCATAGTATAGTGTAGCAGAGAATGGTCTTGTATCATACTATCATGCATGCAGAAATGCCTTGGTCATTCATGTGGAGATATGACTATCACGACAGAATTAGTTATGCCAAGTAACATGTCATACACATCAGGTAGGAGCTGAAATATTTTAATATTTGCCATAATAAGCCCATAACCTGTTGGCAAAACAACCAAAACATCTTCACCATTTTACAATGGCGGAGATACATTTGAATGTCTCGTTTTTAACGAATATTCAAGCCCTCTTTTCGCTAGAACAGCTTTAATAGCTCTTTCAATATTTGCGATTGAATATATATATTGAATGCAGTGCGATTTAAAGCACCTTTAAACATATAAAAAACCATTTTGTATACTATATTCTGATGAGAAATCTGTTCAACAAATATATCGATTGTGAGTGTGTGCCCATGCGAATTTAGTAAGCGGAATAAACATAAACAATAAAAGTGCATGTGCCATTTATCTCATTTTAAATAAAATAAATTCGATTTCGCCAGAGTCATGCCACTACCTAACCCGCAAACAGGCATACTCTGGGAACAAGATTGCTTCAAGGCAATTAAATTTTGCATGAATTTTTCATTTTTATTTACATTATAAATTAATGTATATGGGGGTATGCACATCACACATAGATCAGGGGTGCTATCTCAGTTTCCCTGCCTGTTTTTTATAGTGCCCTGCTTGAATAACTGCACGAATGCACTTCTATATTCTGTATTAAATAAATAACACATGCACTTGTTAAGACTAAAATACCCAGAGTACACACATAAACAGGACATTGGCATTTTGTTCTTGTTCAGAGGCTGAATTTTGATCTGCAGTTGTGGCAAATGTGGTGCAACCCATTCTCGTACCCTGCAACCTTTGTCATGATGCTCTGTTGACTGTGTGTATTAAGACAGGCTCTGGGCACGAGAATGTGGCATAGTCTAGCTCCATTTAAAGATTGGCTACCTCCACAAAAATAAAATCCACAGCTATGTTGCAGCCCTGATGGGAGCAACAAAAAAACACTCGATGATGTGCACAAGTTTGTTTGTGACTACATCCAAAAAATTGCTGCCAGAAAAGGTACCAATATTATCAAAATTTCAAGTCTCTTTTCTAACTATTGTGCACACTAGTGAACAGGGGTCTTGTATTTCCTGAACAAGGAGGCTAATATGCATTGTGTTATGGTAGATTTTTTTTGCAAATGTGCAACAGACTTGAAAGATAGAGCCGAGCAGGTGATGGCCTAATAAAGAAAACAACATCCTTAAATATCAATGTCAAGAATTATATGGCCAAATGAGGGATGCCCAAAAGGCTGAGAAAGATGCTACCAGAACTTACAGCAGGCCACAGCAAACATTGACATCCTACAGACCGAAAATCTGGAACTCTGAGAAATTGGGCAAGATGTTAATGTACTTACTACTCTCTTCCTTTAAAAAAGCAAGTATCATGCCAATGATCCTGTGTGCTTTTGTTAACATCTGATAATTACATTCGCACATTGCATTATTGTTACTATAGATATAAAATAAATATAGTGACTTTATTTATCATTGTTCTGTATTTTGCTGGTAAATCAGTAAATAAATGGACAACTTGCATATGTTAGACTATCTTTTAATCTAAGCAAAGAGAAGGCAATCAAACACAACAGCTAAAAAGAACATAGTGAAATTAGAAAAATTGCAAAATTTGGTTCTGAAATGTTGTAAAGTTTGGAAAATAATAGCCTTGCGAAGTTTGCATATTTTCAGTATGTTGGTATTACGTGCGGAAATTGAATGGATCAATCCTCCTGGGTCCCCAGGGGTTGACCCTAGGGGGAAGCCGCTGATACCTGCACTACCTCCAAATTAATGATGATGTTTAATTCTTGCAGACAAAATCATTGACAGAAATAGAATACAGCCAAAAATCACAAATCTTAAATCTAAAACATCAGCCAAGCACAAGGCCGCCGGAGGGGGGAGGTGAAAATGCCCTCACAAATGAGAACACATCCAGGACTGGAATTTGACTTGAGCTGGGAGCATTTGGATTCTAGCGATGCATTGTTTCAGTGGGTTTTGTTGGGACACCCTTTACAGTATACCTTGACTTTAATTGAAAGGTCTATGTTGGGAAGAGGAGGGGCACCATGCAATGGACTTTACATCCAGTTTGTGCCCTGTCCGTTTGAGTACAGCACTTCTTTAATTGCATGTTCAGATGAATACTTATATATATTTTGAATTAATTTGTACTCAATAGTGTTTAACAAACAAACAAACAAACCATTCAGTAGTGAAAATCAGAGGTCAGGAATCATACGAACTGCTGGAGACTTTGTGTGCTGTTATATTCAAACAAGCAAAAATGTTAGTGAAGGAGAAATATCAATGGATGCAAAAGATATTCCTTTAAATGTTTCTTAAATGAGTTACGTTGAAAACAATCAATGAAATACACTGTAGGAATATACATACATGAATGACAGAAAACAAGAACTAGTGTATAATAAGCAATATAATAGTGTATAATAAGTGTATATTTTCATCTTTCTTACATATGTACCAAAGGTACATGTGAAGGTGAGGGGGGGTGTGGTCGCCCTCTTAGAGAATGTTATATTAGATGACCTCCATCTGATATTGCAAATAACAGGTACTAAAACATACCATTGGGTAGTATGTACTTTTATGTATTGTATGTCTGATTGAGAACATTGTTATTTGTTCTCCAAGATTATCACAAAATTTAACAAGTTTTGTCTAATATTTTGGTTTTCTACAGGAAAACCATTTTTAAAGATGTTTGTGATATTATCCATTGATTTTATGTTGTGTCAGTTGCATGATTATCTTTGTGTGTGTTCACATTCTGCATGCAGGTGTGAACGCTCACATTCTGTGTGTGTGCTTGTTTATTGGCAATTAATTAACTTATTGTCATCTGGTCATATTACATATTCTGACTTTGGAGAGGGAAAATTTAAAATATCTCGGCAAGTATTTACCTCCCTTTAAAACGAAAACCACTGTTGAAATCCTCATAAAATAACCTCTCGCAATGGGGGTCAAATGCTGTCATAACATTACACACAAACCAAAACAATCATATATTTACTCACCGCTTGGCCAAATCATTATACATAATCTGAACTAATAATAATTTCATACCTTCGGTTAAGTATAATTATTAACTTTGTAACGATTATGTATTAATTATTATGTATTTCATATTGAGAAAAACTTGAACTCTTCAGCATCACCTAAGTCAATAGCAGTGAAATACTCCTTGTATCCAAGCGCTTTTATGTAGAAAGTTTTGTTTGAATACGACTAGTAGAAATATTTATTTAAAATTTTTCAAAATATCAGTTTTTATTTACATGTGCTTGCCACATGCTAAAAGTGGCCAATAAGGACATGAAAATGCCCAGTGCACGTGAAAATCGCATCTCAGTATTTTGACCTTTAGAATCGATTTCCGACGTTTCCAGAGGAATGGGATGTAAACATCGTATTGTCTCAAATATTTGAACTTGAACTTTCGGTCAAAGCTCTCAGGTAAAATTTAGATATTTTGAAATACCAAAATAAAAGATGCAAATCTGCAGATACAAGCTTGAAATTAACTCTTTCTCACCACATCCCAGACGCATCCATCTCAACAGCTAGAAATTTCATACCTTCGGTTCAGTGCATGCTATGAAGACAGAAATACCACCATTCGATTCAGAAATAAAAGATCAACTAGTTCCAAACGATAGTTTTAGTCATTATTAACTCTGTAATGATTTATATATATATATATAGTCTTTCATGTTTCGCTCACTACTCTGGTTTAAATAAATGATTACAAAGCCCAGTCGAATTGTAATGAAGACCCAACGTTTCGACACTCCAGTCTAGTGTCTTCATCAGGGGTGATCTAAAATTGCAATCGTGGCTTCTTAAATACCCAAGGGATGACGTCACCTGCCAATGAGATGCACATATTCCTCTGGCAAATAGGCACCGTCATCCCTATTCAAAGCATGATTACTCACATTTATATGCCACGTTTCTAGGCAAAGTCTTTGACCATAGCAATTGTTTGTGGTAATTACTTTAGAGTTTTCCCACACAATCTCGTGTTTGGTGTAACATACATGTTCAGCTAAAGCTGATTTTCCCTTGTCTAAAGTTGAAACAGCCTTTTGATGTTCTTTTAGCGGTGTACCAAACTGGCATTTAGACTGATCCAAATACTCTTTCTCGCAGTCACCGCATGGTATAGAATATACAGCATGAGTTTTCTAATTTGTTTTAACAGGATCTTTTTGCTTTGCGAAAATATGGCCTAAAGTCAAATAGGGTTTTAAGGCAACCTTAATATTACAATTATCTTAAGTAATTGTAATATTAAGGTTGCCTTAAAACGCTATTTGACTTTAGGCCATATTTTCGCAAAGTCAAAAGATCCTGTTAAAACAAATCAGAAAATTCATGCTGTATATTCTATACCATGTGGTGACTGTGAGAAAGGCTGTTTCAACTTTAGACAAGGGAAAATCAGCTTTAGCCGAACATGTATGTTACACCAAACACGAGATTGTGTGGGAAAACTCTAAAGTAATTACCACAAACAATCGCTATGGTCAAAGACTTTGCCTAGAAGCGTGGCACATAAATATGAGTAATCATGCTTTGAATAGGGATGACGGTGCCTATTTGCCAGAGGAATATATGCATCTCATTGGCAGGTGACGTCATCCTTTGGGTATTTAAGAAGCCACAATTGCAATTTTAGATCACCCCTGATGAACACAATAGACTGGAGTGTCGAAACGTTGGGTCTTGATTACAATTCGACTGGGCTTTGTATTCATATATTTAAACCAGAGTAGCGAGCGAAATATGATTGATATACCTGGTTGCAGTGAACGAACAAACTTTAGATATATAGTCTTGTTTTTCGTTATTTGTAGACTTCCTAAAAAGATGCAAAAACCGGTACCCTCAAAGTTGCTGTCATTTATTCACCATTTATTCAATCCGTCTTATTTTTTTGCCACAGGGAACGTGAATTGTGTCTTAACTTGCTGATCTAGTTGAAACTTGTAAACAGTCAGGCGACTCAGTGCGACTCTAAAATTTACCAAAATTGAACCTTCAAATTTGCTTGAAAATAGCTCTGCACAGGTGAAATGAGTTTCGGCATCTACCGAAGCCGTAAAAAAATTTTCAAAAAATAAATTTATTTTGGACACTTGTATTCCAATGCCTTTCAACACACAAAAATTGAAGGAAATGTATTTTCCAAAGTCGAAGTCACTGGACTGCTCTTAGCATGACTGCCACTTAAATGTAGGAGTGATAAATCGGTTGAATTAATATCAGGTATTTTGATTGATTTATCATTCAAAGTACACTTGCTAAGGAAATTGCAACTACACAAATCTGCATATAAATTGCTATCAGGATCAAGGCCTTTTGGTAGTGTTAAACATTTATGAAACCTTGGTAAGAAAGGATTAAATACTAGAAGTTACTATCGCAGGTGAAATGCTGCCTATAGCCATCAATGTGACAATCTCTCTGCAAAATAATTGTTGTAAGTTGTGTCTGAGTTTTGCAGTGAGTTTTCAATCTATAGAGTTTTCGGCCCTTGCCACTAATTTGCAGCCCGGTTTGCAAGCTAGCAATGAACGGCATTATTTGTGCACATGTGCATACCAGGAGTCCACTCAGGCATGTTAATGCCTGGGTCTACGACATTCCTGATCACAAGTCTAAAACAATATTGTTAAAAGGCATATGTAAGAACATTACAGTGCTGATTACGAGGTTAAATTTCTTCTGAATATTGTATGCTGTTAAGCCAGGATCAAACAACATGCAAGTAATTGCAAGGTTTAACTTCTGATGTATTGAAAAGAATGAAATAATAATTAAAGGAAGCAACATGCAAATGTGAAATACTAAAAAACTGCCTGTAATTGGAGTATGTATAATTTTGCTATGGCACTGTACTACACAGCAAAACATGTCATTTACCCTTGTGTTTTCAAAATATTGACCCCTTTTAATAGTTTGCATTGTTCAGAATATTCATTCCAGCTTTTCCATATGTTACAAGTCTATGGTGGCCCAGCAGTATCAGGATAATTTTGTGTACATTTTGTATTGTAAATACCATTATAACATTGCTTTTAATTTAAAAGTTTATATTGTTTTCAATGTTAAATACAATCTAATTTCATTTCATCACATAAAATGAGTTGTACTTTGTTTTCAATTGTAAATTTAGTTTAATGTTGATTCACATTTTAAAATAGATATTACAACTTGATATCAGATTTTAAAAATTTTAATTTTCTTACTTGGGTATTAAACATGCCATGCAAGAAAAAAATATGAAAACCTTCACGTGGCCCATCGATATCAGTATCAAGAATACAAATTCATTACCCATAATCCTTTGCAAATTGCGAAAATCATGTCAAATTTTCAGTTTATGTGACAAGTGACTGTCGTGTTCAATGGCATATAATTTCGATTGGAAAAACAACAAAAATTTGAAAACAGATCTCGATAAGTATGTCCGCGAAAACTTGAAAAAATGTGAAATCCTTGACTTCGTTAAACGCGACTATCCTGATTATCCATGGAGTATGGCAACACTAAGTCGACGACTTAGTCACTTTGGGATCAGGTATATCAATTATGAAACCCCATTACAAGATGTAACCGAAGCAGTTTCGAAAGAACGGGAAGGTCCTGGAGGATGCTTAGGATACCAAGCCTTAAATCAAAAGCTGAGAACTCAGCACAACATCAAAGTTCCACGGCATTTAGTGTATAACATGCTTATGGATATGGATCCTGAAGGCCTGGAAGCCAGAGGTGTCAACAAGAAAATTAAGAAGCGGAAAGTCCCATTTTCATCCAAAGGGCTAGTTTTGTTAGACGGGCATGACAAATTATGCGGGTATCAGAACTGGACATTTCCTCTGTGTATCTACGGCTGTTTAGATACATTCGAACCTCGTTCCCAGGGTATTTAGGAAATACCCTGGTATGGGCTGGTTACGTGCCTCGTCCAAAATTTAGCGCCCGAGGGGGTGTGGGGAAAGTATCAAAGTACATGATTCCAGTGGAGATATTTTGTTTAACAGTTAAAAACATTATTAAGTTCAAAATACTTGCTAATTTTTGTTTATTTTCTTTGCTTTGAATTTACAAGAACATTCTTACATTTTTACCAACAGTCAAGTCAAGAAACCAAGCAAATCGTTACTCACAGTGCTCTCTCGTGTTGTTATTCAATGCCGTCTCTTCACACTCGAGTGCGGTTTTATGACAAACGTTTATTATAAGCTTTTCAGTCATCATTTCTACATATGCAATGTTTTCAAAATACGCCAATAGATTTGTCCTTTCTTGTAAATGTTTATATGCTTTGCACCTATTTAATTACTTGTTACTACGTCTACAGGTCTTGTTTTAATATAAGATTGAAAGAAACAGTATTGTATTGTCTGCCATCTGGGACTAGAGCCCAATATTAATAGCAAATGTAAACATTTGATACTAGCCAAACAGAGAAAGTCTGTCAGTGATTATAAAATGTTGGATTGAGTACCTAGTATTCGGTGATTATAGTCAGGCTTTAGCCTTTTTCTTGGTCTTTATTAATCATAATATTTTCCTAATATACTAAATCTATATATCACAAATTTACAGTGTCAGATGCGCACAGACTGTCATACGAATAAACATAAATTTTCGAGTTCTCTACTTCTACTAACATTTTTAAAGTTTTCATTGTGAATCATCTGTTTATTTCTAGTTCATTAGTCGTTAATATGCTCTAAAAAACAAGGCTCTCAAATATATTGTATATTTATTTGATAGTGTCATAGTGATATATGCATTTACAAGCAATCCTGGATATGATAAAGATGATACAAGCTGTCCATTAAAAAATGACGGTATTCTATTCCACAAAGCAAAAGATTTAAATCTCACTTGTATTATTAAAGAATATATATAATTATAAAGCAAAAACTTTAAACTTGTGTGAGTTGTGTCAAAACGAAAGCTGTTTATAAAATTTATAAATGTTGTAAACACTACTATTAATATAAAGTGCCCATTGAAAGATAAAATATAGTATACTGTCGTTTGACTTATATTTGATGTATGATTTTAATACTGTAGATTTTCAACAGACAGCTAGACTTAACATATGCCATGATTGTTGAGTTTCAACAATGCCAAGGGGCAATGCAGGAAGTTTTATAAGCTTCTATAGTCAACAATCTGGATACAGTTGGCGTCTTGACGATATTTCGGAAATCAAAAGATCTCGCTATTTCGTTGCAATTCCATGCCACATCTCATCAATAAATAAATTCTTTTGGTTCGAGTATCTAGATATACTTTACTAACAGTTAAATAAATGAATAACCACATTGTTCGGTCTAGATATATATATATTTTCTTGTACTGATTTATATTGCCACGCCGTCCACACATGCTTTCTCAGTGACAAGTCTATAAGTTGAAATCTGATAGAACTTGCTTGAATTGTAACTCGACACTAGATTATAGAGTAGAAAGTCACATCACGATAAATATTAATTTTTAATTGCAGTTCTTTTCACAAATAATCACGATTTCTTTGAAGATTCAATGGTTATTGTTTATATTTATAGAGCGATCTAATTAATTGTCACAATATATACTCACTCCCCTACCCTGGTAAACAATACGCCATTTTACGCAAAATCCGCGGGTCACATGACCAGGCCATACCAGGGTATTTAGCTCCCCAAGAGCAAATACCCTGGGTATGAGGTATTATAGCAGCTGAAAGATATTATATTTATTTGTGTCCCATTCAAACTCTGATCCCATGATTGTTGGCAAGAAGTACCTGGAATATTTAACCAAGCATCGTATTATACCTGGATTACTTAGACTTGACAACGGAACAGAAACGGGTAAAATGTCGACGCTGCATGCCTTTCTCATGGATAAAGCTGAGATAATGGACGATGCTGTGGATTCTATTATATACGGTCCTTCCACATCGAGTAAAATCGAGCGGTGGTGGTGTGACCTACACAAACGGTTTGAGCGATATTTTAAAGAGCATTTGGCTTACTTACTGCAACAAAGATACTATGATCCGCACAATGCTCATCACAGGCAGTTAATGACATATGTCTTCACCCCAGTTATCCAGAGAGAATGCGACAGTTTTGTCAGTAACTGGAACACGCATCGTATTCGAGAACAGAAGAATCTTTTGCTGCCAACAGGAGTACCCGATCATATGTTTTCTTTTCCAGAACAATATGGGGGAGTGCAATGTGGTATTCCAATATCTTCAGAGCATTTTAGAGAAGCAGCCGAAGTCTCTGGTTTACTCGATTCAGTAGAGCGAAACGTCGATTTGAGTGGCAAGAGAATGCAAGAGACTTCTGCCAACTCCATATAAACTGGAATCAAATAAAGTAACAGAAGTGTACATTTATCTGAAGGAAAGTCTGCAATTGTAACATTACCCTGCTTGTGTATTGTAACATTACCCTGCTTGTGTTTACATTTCATTACTGAATACTATACTGTATCGTACATTGCCATTTATAGTTGTTAGTTGTGCAGAACAATGGGTTGGAAAGTGACTGTTGACACAAATTTACCAAATTTAGTCGAAATATGAAGCTATTTTGGTATGAAAGTTTTATATTAAACTCTAATCTTTTGTATCACATTTCTCTTGCTATAACAACTCGCCCTATTACAGTAAATTACCTGAAATGTACACACAAATAGCATTGTCTTATTGGATGTTCAGCACTGTCCACAGCAATAGCTTTTTTACTGTAGTGTAATCAAAACAAAGGCACAGCTATTAGTTATTTATATTATCATATTTGTAAATAGAAGACCGACCTTTCTGGAATTTTTGGTTTAATTGACCTTTTCACCGTTTGGATGAAGGGCAAGAAGAGAAATTTACAGTAAAAGCACAGATTCTTATTTTGTGGTAAAAGTGTCTTAACTTTACTTCCAGTGAAATTCCAAGAAAGCATAAATTTCAAGTTTTTAAATTTGTGAATTTACACTTTTATTGTCATAACCATAGGTAAGCGTACAATCCCCAACACTGCATGGACATATGGTGATTTATAACCTTACGATGCTATGTTGAATGATCGCATGCAGGTATATATTGTGGCAGTATGTGAGGAAACATTTACTGTAATGTAAACAAATAAGATTTATTTAATTTGAACATTATACATGTTAATATATCTATTTGCAGTTCACAGATTAAAGAAATCAAGATATATATATATATGTGACGAATATACCCTGTATAATTACAGTGAAAATAAAAAGTGTCCCACTTCTGCTGCTGTAGTTTGTTGTGATCATACTGTAATTTGTTCTGTTTTCCGTAGCGATTACAAATTTATCGGCAAATACTGTGATAAAACTTAGTTTTCTCTATTTTTAAATATGATAATTTGTAGCAAAGGGAAATAATAAATTTTTCGTTAGTTTCATTGCATAAAAGTACGAAATTTAAATTTTATCGCAGTATTTGTCAATAAATCAGTAATCGCTACAGAAAAAAACCAGAACAAATTACAATAAATCACAACAAACTACAGAAGCGGAAGTGGGACACTTTTTGTATTCTCACTGCAATACAGCGCATATAAAATGTGCTTTATAAACACAAACATCGAAACACAACAATCCGTTCTTCGATCCTTTTGTTACACAAGGACACTAAGTTCCATCATTTGACAAAACTTGTTACAAATATGTTGTCTCTTAAATTCGTTGATCCCAACAATTGATAAATTTCCTGTGCAGAAATAAGCTTCATCACCAACATTCGACGACTTAGAACAATCAACCTCCCTCTTACTTGTTGATATTTCAGGATCGTAGAGTGAATATCCCGAACCTTGAATGTCTAAAATCATAAGTTCTTTGTTGCTATATTCATAGCTAAAATGCGAATGGCACTGAGTTTTCAACAATTCGTCTAACTCTTCATTAGGAGAATCAGTACACTCTCCATCGTTATTTATGTACTTCACAAATTCTCCAGGGATGTACGCTTCAACTGTGACAGGGACATTTTCTAGCATAGAATAAAACACACTTCCCATATGAAAAGGTATCTCCAAATTCTGCCGGAATTTTTGTTGAAAATCGTTGTGTTATGTTTCTAGCAACGCTATGCATTTGAATCTACTTTTGAGTGTGTGCTTCTACACTTAATTTCAACGTATCTTGGACAGTTTTAATGGACTCCTCCAGATACTTGTTGACCACCCACTTGCCTTTCAAAGTAGACGAGGAATCATCGCATGTGGTAAGGAATGCATCGCGAAACCCCCCACTGGCAAATTTCTTTTCTTCTATTTCCAATGACATCGAAGCGCTGTCCGTCGACCAGGAACATTTTTGGACATCAAATTACTCCAAGCATAAAACAACGGTTTTCGGAGGATTTACTAATTTTCCAACTCTCATTAAATCACTTATTGATAATGACTTCGGGTAGACGGTAGGAGTTATCCGGACATTTCCCTCACACGGCTGATTTTTGCTTGGGGATATCGCTGGCGTTGATCTCGTTTGATGCCTGACATTCAAACCGGTACAATCGCTTACCTCACAATACTCAATTGGCTGTAAACTAGGGATCCAAGGATAGTGCAGAGTTTCAAAGATGAACGCTATATTGACATGCTTATTAATTGAATAGTTTTTCAAGCATGGTTTATAGCTTTAATCACATGTCGATATGACGTACAGTAGTAGCGCGTGACTGTTACAACAGTAAAAATGCTAAGATCTGGTTTAAATCTAATACTTTAAGATTAAAGAATGACGAGAGTTATGTAATATTGTTTATTTCCTCATATAATATTAGTCACAAGGCATAATTTCTGTTATAATGTTGTAAAGTTTCCAATTGAAAATGACACTATATAGGGTCGCCGGCAACCTAGGTGACTTATTTAAATCTGTGATTATTCCCACCATCGTTTTAGCGCCCATATTGTACACTTTGGCTATTGTCTCAGTCACAACTTGAGAAAATAGCTGTATAAGATATGTTATGGATAATAAGCACTACGACGTTGTATTCCATTACAAAAAAGGAACATAAATCTAAAACATCGAAACGTAAATAAGAGGTGAAAATTAAAATGACCCATTTCATCCATAACAGTTCCGCATTTTATCCCCATATCCGTTCCGTGAATCCGCATCCGCTTTCCGCATTTTAATCTAATTATGACGTGTTCACAATAACAAGTCTCATTGACCTTTGATATATTTCGAAGGTCACATTGTTGTTTCATGAGTCATTTTCAGCTTTTCGCATGTATTCAATAATGTAACTTTAGATTTCAATAGTTTCACAGATATTGCAGTGTTTATATAGCAGTTTTGACAAGCTTTGATACAGATAGATTCTTGTAAGATCTGGTACAGTTTTCGTTGCACTGAACACGAGTTTGCACCGTTGTGCTATACACATAAACAAAGATTTTCTCAATATTCATGCCTGAAATGTTCATACATTTCAAAAGACAAAACAACACTGTCTCGCTGCTTCCTAGCTTTGTATATTGAAATTGAATATACCGTCAAAATAATATCGGTACTTAATTGAATGCCCATAATGCATAAGTCATAACATCAATTTATATATTGCGTAGATTCTCAAAGATTTACTCGATATTCGCGTCTATAAAAATGTTTATAATTTGAAAACAACACTGTTCGGCAGTGTCGCTCCTTCCTAGCATCGTCAATAGCGCATGCGCATTTGCGCTGCTAAAGAAAAAATGGGTGTTCCGGGGGAAAGATCTTTCACACAACACAGAGAAGCAAATGTTATAAAATTGACAAAAAATTGCAATAACAACAATTCCTGGAAATTTTTGTGAACTTGGCAAAAGGACAAAATAAGTATTTAAATAAGACAACTGAAATTGCCTAAATAACACCTTCAAAGCACTAAGTAGAATAAATCACCACGACGATAAATCGTATACACCCCACCCCCCCGGAAAGTTTACTCTATGATATCTGATGTATGACAGATGCAAATTTTTGCCACTCATCACAATAGTGCACAGTTTCAAAGAAACTCTGCACTAAAAACGTATGAAAAACACTTTCTTTGCTTTAATTTGTTCAATTTTTGTACAGGATGGACCCCTGTCCGATGCTAAAATATCACATGAACCCTGAGGTGCTTTGTAAAATTGCTCACATGCATCCTTGATATTTTCAATAGAAAGCTCATCATATTCACTAAAAGGCACAAAGTCTCTGGTATCAAGCGGTTCATATTTCTTTAGTCTCCCCGAAGCTGTCAAAGACATGCATTGTACCAATTTATCACTGGGAGTATTTTCAGTCGATCGCTTTCCACTCTTATCTCAGTTTGTTTAAGACCCACTCGTTGTTCAAAGTCCTCCCATGTCGTTTTATTATTAGCATTTCTACGACGTTTCATTTCTCACTAATAATCTTATTTACTGTATTTAAATATATCAGAAAAGGACAAAATTTCAGAATTAACATTCCACACACGTGCCGACTGAATTCGCGCTTACAATCGCAAAGGACTATGGGTAGGTATTCTTGATACTGATATCGATGGGCCACGTGAAGGTTTTCATATTTTTGTCTTGCATGTTATTACCCAAGTAAGAAAATTAAAATTAAATAAAATCTGATATCAAGTTGTAATTTCTATTTTAAAATGTGAATCAACTTTAAACTAAATTTACAATTGAAAACAAAGTACAACTCATTTTATGTGATGAAATGAAATTAGGTTGCATTTAACATTGAAAACAATATAAAGTTTTAAATTAAAAGCAATGTTATAATGGTATTTACAATACAAAATATACAAAAAAATTATCCTGATACTGCTGGGCCACCATACAAGTCCAAACTTGTGTTGAATTGCATCTCATTTGAGCCGGACTTCAGAGTAACACAATCTACCACTTGGTTTGTTGCAAGCTTTGTGTACCAATATATGTGTTTTATTACCCTGAATTAATCCAACAGGATGATCTGCTAGATTTGTTGAATGCTTGTGGCTATTCAGCACAACAGTCTTTTGGTGATAAAGACAAGCTTTCGAGTATGATTACTAGGTGTCCGGACATTTTGACAAGTTTATTGAAATTTTGCGATATAAATAATATCATTCATGAACGCGATTTCCATGAGAACTGTGAATTCAACATACTTTAAAAAGCAGCGCACAAAAAGTATCAAAATCTACACTAAATAATTCAGTTGACAAGACGAAAATGAAACCAACAAAAGCTAATAACACTTCAAGCTAATCACCAGAAAAAAGCGAGAAAAAAACGAGAAGATAGCGACTGAATTGAAGAAATATACGGAATGTTGAAAACCGTCATGGCGAAATTAGACACCTTGGACGTCGAACAAGATTTCAAACAGATGAAAAGTTCTCTTGAATTCGCTCATGCAGAAGTCAAAGACTTGAAAGACGAAGTTGAAAGAACCAAGAAATCCGAAAACGAAATCCAATGCAAAATGCGCAATTTAGAAGAATCAAACCGCCTGTTACAAGAGAGCGTCATTGACCTGAAGGTTTGATCCATGTGGGATAATCTTCTCTTCTATAATGTTGAAGAAGAAGAAGGAGAAAATACAGACGAAAAGATCTACCAGATTCTGGAGGAGAAATTACAGATTCCTGATGCTAGAAATAGGATCAAGTCAATCGATCTCATCAATCAATCTCATAGAGTTATATGTGATAAAACACGACTACAAGTGCTTTAAATAGTACTTAAAAGTAGCAATTGA
>CACRXK020004856.1:0-30102 GCA_902702795.2 Paramuricea clavata | reverse complement strand
CCTATTTCGAGTTTTTAATGTTAAAAAATGCAGAAATGACCAAATTAATGCTAATTAGTACCCATTTTGCCAACTTTAACCATATTTAATTCAAAATCGGCTTGAAAATCGCACTAGTCGCTTAAGTTATCTTATATATAGTTTTTTACGCTCTTTCTAGTGGTATAGTTTATTTTTGGTATAAGAGAACACAAAATTTTACATTTTTTCCGATCATAGTAATTTAATAGGCAAAATTTTAAAATTCTCAAATTTTTGGCTATAAAGCAAAAATCAGAAGTGGTAACACACACAGTCTTATTCACCAAGGCTTGAACTATAAGAAAATGCCTGTTACCAGCTTCTAACATAAAGTTGCCATCAAACTCTCTTTAGAGGCACTTTTTGCCACCTTGGCCGGCCGACTACAAGAAAATTTCAATTATGAGGTCCTTTTTTGGCAAAGATCTGTAGGCTGTAGCTACCCGCTTGTGAGATGAAAAATTGATGACATCAACTCATCATGCTGACCGGATGACTTTTGCATGGTTCGACTAGATAACTTGGCAAACTTGCCTTGCCGAGATCCCAAAAGAGAGCCTGGATCTCGGCTAGGCAAGATTTTGATGATGTAAATACATTGCCCAGTTAAATTGGCACTGGAGATGGAAATATATATGCATATGCCTCCCTTTATAATACAATGGCACAAAAATATAAAATTTGGCACCATAAATGTATTTTATAGATCGGAGCATTTAACGAGATTGAAAAGATATAAATTAATTTGGCCAAATCCTTCAATCCGTTAAGTGGCAATGTGCTCTGATGAGCCGAAGTTTATCATTTGACGCTCTCTAATGTCAGATGGTTTTACTTGTCAAGGGGAAAGTGCTGCCACTTAATGGATTAATCACAATATCTGCCAATGCATCCTGTTTAAACCGTTTAAGTGGTATAATGCATCCTAATTAGCCCAATTTTAATATTTTACTTTGTTTAACATCAGACGACTTTAATTACCAAGGGGAGAATGCTCCCAATCATTGGGTTAAACCACAGATCATAAAAATATTGTTTAAATATCCAAAGTTACACAATACAATTCAAGTCATATTAAATTCACTTCAGAATTTAAATATATCATTCATAGTTTTCATACTTTCTTTTTTCCCCTGTGAAGGCTCCATATTGACTTTCCATCAAGACCAGGTATTTTATCACCGATCTCATACGGGAAAGCTGTGGTTGAACCTTGGCCAACTTTACCGATTAGATTCCAAAACCCTTGCATTTTAACATGAGAAATAATTTAGTTTGTCCAATATTTTATATTTACAGTGGAAGCTTTCGTGGCAAAACAGAACATTGTTGTTGTTGGAACGACAGCTGACCACATTGCTGCGCGGGCATATTTTCTGTTTGAGGACCGTCGTTGACTTCCAACGATGTACGCGGTCAAGCAAACTGAAAATCTTGCCCAATGATTGTCCATTCTTTATAATAATAATAATAATAATTTAATCATTTAAATAGAGCGCACATAGTCTATATAAGATATTCAAAGCGCTGTACATTGTGAAAAGCTAAAAAATTCATCTAGTAGAAAACGGAATGGGTGTATCTACAACAAGAATGATAAAATACGTGGTCTTAGGCTATAGAAGGATAAAAGTTTTTCTAAAAACGAATGATTCCAAACTTTTCACAGTTCCTCACAGTTACTAATATCTACGATAAAATGATTATAATACGTGGTCTTAGACTATAAAAAGGAATGTTTTCAAACGTTTCTTGAAGACTGAAATGTTATCACAGTTCCTCACATTCAGAGGTAGGGAATTCCACAATTGTGGAGCCGCATGCGCAAATGACGGATCACCTAAGGTCTTACAGTTAGTTTTCGGGATGTGGAGCAGTCCTTGATCATCCGATCTTAATGTCCAGCGATCGCTTAATGGTTTTGGGATGAGCAATTCAGAAATGTAAATAGGGGCCATGTTGTTAAGGGCTTTGTAAACTAACAACGCAATTTTGAATTCCAGCCGATATTTTACTGGTAGCCAGTGAAGTGCAACCAATACTGGAGTGATGTGCGAGAATCTTGGACAATGATAAATTAATCTGGCAGCAGCGTTGAGTACTCTCTGAATTCGCGATCGTTGAACTTGATAATTAAATATTAATTAAAAAAAAATATTGAGGTATGCCAGCCAGTAGAGCGTTACAATCAGGGGCGTAGGAACCGGGGGGCCAGGGGGGCCATGCCCCCCCCCAAGTTTTGGCAAGGGGCCTCTTTCCAGGAGCAAAGTGCCCTTTTTGTGCCTGAAAAATTTTCATAAAATTCGCAGTTTTTGTCCAAACGAAACTTTTAAAAACTTTAATCTAGGTTTTTTCCCGAAAAATGTTTTAGTTTCCGAGAAAAATATCATATATTTGTTTTTCCGGAAAAATTTTTTAGTATTTAAGGCAAAATATGGTATGTCCGGAAAAATTTTTTACCCCTAAAATGGTACACTGACCGAATTTTTTTTGGCGACGGGGGGGGGAGGTCGCCAAAAAATTTTGAAGTGCCCCTCATGAGCCTGCCCCCCCCCCAACTTTTCTAAGCTTCCTACGCCCCTGGTTACAATAGTCCACATGTGATGTCACAAAGGCATGTATTAGACTTTTTGTTGTGTCAATAGATAAAAATTTTCTAATTTGTCGTATTTTATAAAGTCCTCCAAATGCTTTACTGCACATCTTGCTTACATGAACAGATATTGACATGTGCTTGTCAAACCACGATCCCAAATTACGAACACTGTCAACCGATTTAATTTGGACTCCACCAACATTTACGGCTCCAATTTCAAGTATCGAAAGTTGTTGAGGTGTACCGATTACAAGAAATTCTGTTTTCGTATCTTTAAACATTAGTTTGTGAGACACCAGCCAAGCACGGACATCAGAGATACAATCTTCCATTACAGATAGAGTACTCTTTTGATTAGCGTCGCAGTCCGGGCGAAAGGAAACGTAAAGTTGTGTGTCATCAGCATAACCATGCATGAGATGAAGGCAAATGTCTGTCTATAATGTCATATAATTGGGATACGTAAAGTAAAAAAGTATAGGGCCAAGACAGCTCCCTTGAGGAACCCCATACCTGACATCGCAGACTTCAGAATAATTGTTATCAATGTCAACTCTCTGCTTTCTGTTAGAGAAAAATGACTTTATCCATTCGAGAGCTTTGTCCGTCACTCCAAATTGATACTCCAGTACGTCAATAATAGTTTTATGATCAATTGTGTCAAACGCCGAGCTTAAATCCAATAGCACAAGGAAACAAACTTCTTGCCTGTCCATACTCAGAAAAATATTATTTTGCACCTTTAAAAGAGCTCGGTCTCAGTCGAATGATACTTCCTGAAGCCAGATTGGCAGATTGGAAGTGGTGCATTTTTTCACAATGGCGCAGCAATTGGTTAGCAACAGACCTTTCAGTGATCTTTGAGAGAAATAACAAATTGGACACTGGCCTAAAGTTCTCAAATAATGGCTCCATACGTGCAACTTCAATCAACATTGGCATTTGGCAGAGATTAATATGATCAACCAATCACGTTTAACTGGCTTTTACTAGGCACTATCCTGCAGCAGATGATAGCTAAGCAGGTAGTCAATTGAGATTATTTTTTTCGCTTTATGTGGTAGTATTGTCAATAGACACCGCTAGTCATGTGTTTTTTAGTTGACTAATAGTGTGCAGTGTGTGACACAAACTCAAGATACTCAATCTTAGATTGAGTTGGTTTGTGTGGACAGAACAGGGACAGTCAGACGCGCAACATAATGTACATGGAATATTGGAATTTATCATAAGGTGTACCGAATGGGTGAAGGCGAACTTTTTTTAGTCGCACTGTCTCAACCAGTCATGTCCATAATAGCTAGTAGTTAAGGTGGTCATTCCCTTTTAAAGCAATTTTTTATTTTTGAAGACAGAGACATAAAAAAGGCATTTCTGAGAAGTGTTAACAAATAGAAATCATATCATATAATATAATTATTAGCATAAAATTGGGTTCACGGCAAACACGATACCATTTACCGGAACAAAACAAATTATATATATTTAGAAAGCTATAACAAGGGCTAGTGCATCACACTCTTTGATTTTCAACGAAAATAATTTTTAAAAAATATTAGAGGAAATTTTATGAAATACGCTACTAATGGACCTTTCCCCTTATAACTAAAATTTCGATCTAGACAAAAATTTCATCACAGCTTGAAAGAGCATCACAAAATTAGTAATATTCCAAAGTTTTGTTGCAAAATCTTGTAAAATGCGGATAATATAGCCTTGCGAAGTTTGCCGTTTTTCAGTCATTTTGTATTACAAACGGGAAATTGACATACGATTCGGGTGTTGGGGCTGCAATTTCCCGTTTGTAATGCAAAATGACTGAAAATTGCAAACTTCGCAAGGCTCTATTTTCCTCATTTTACAACATTTCGCAACGAAACTTTGGAATATTACTAATTTTGTGATGCTCTTTCAAGCTGTGATGAAATATTTGTCTAGACTTGCCTAGATCAAAATTTTGGTTATAAGGGGAAAGGTCTATTAAGAGATTAAATCTTAATTTCTCATCATTGAAAAATATATCAAAATTTAAAAAGTGTCAGGCACTAGATAAAGTCATTAGCATTCAAAGAACAGAGTTTCATCCTTTTACTAAAAATATTAAAAAAGTTACCATGTCACAAAGATTACACATGGTGGTAAAACCGTAAAAATGAGAAAATGGCATTCGCCGAACAGATTGTGTTGAACTGACTTGAACCGTTGAACGTCAGACGGATGTTAATCTAGTGCAAATTTAGCCTCCTCGCAGTCTCGTGTTTGATCGATATCATAAATTGCTCGCAGGTTACACACGTCAGTAAAAAAGCACAAGTTGTAACAAACCTGCAGCAGACTTGTAGCAATGCTGTTCCAACAACTTGTTAACAGGATGTGTTCGCACTGCTTGCTCTCAGCTTGTTGACAAGTTGTCAACGGCTTGTTGACAACTTGCTACAAGGTTGCTGAGCTCAAGAGACTTGTTACAAGTTGTTCCGACAACTTTTTATCGTCCTGCAATTCAACAACTTGTCAGCTAGTTGTGAGTGACAACCTTGTAGCAACTTGATAAAATAACGGCGTTGTTACGACTTGTTGACAAGCCTTGCTACAAGCCTGATGCGAACACATTTTGTTGACAAGTTGTGAGATTTTTACGTGTGTAGTGCAAATTGGGCCGCTTCTTCTCGAAACTAAATAATGTCATGTAAGTTAAGCAATAACATTGTGATCAGACATTTCAGATCATAAACAGTAGAGTAATTATTGTTTCGCTTGTACAAGCTGTCATTTCGGGCAATTTTTCCACCGCTTTACGCATTATTGAGGAATATTTGAAAAAGGCAAATTTAGGGATCTGAGAAGCATTAAACACTTTTTCCATTTAGATCTGTACAAGCTCAGGAGAAATTCCTAAGGTACACAGAAGGCCGACTTCTTGGTTTTTCCTACGATTTTCCTATGATTTTGGCGTAACCCGTAATTCGTCATCAAATGCTGACGCCCAGGGCCGTAGCGAGCGGGTGTGTGTGTGTGTGGGGGGGGGGGGTAACACCCCCTGTTGATTGCTCATATGAGCAATTTCAGGTAAATTCAGGTAGATTTGCATAAGAATTTTAGGTAAATCAACGCAAATTCAGGTAATTCCTAGGACCAGAGAGGGGGGAGATCGCGTCGAAAATAATTTTCCGGAAAAAAATTGTCAGGTAAATTTTGAAACTTTTAGGTAGATTTAACCATGGATAAAAAAATAATTTATTTTATTATCCATGATTTAACCAAACCCCCCCCCCCCCCGGGAACGAGTTCCTTGCGACGGCACTGCTGGGGTGAATGCCTCTCAAACGCGTACTGGCTAGGACCATGGCGTCAGCATTTTGACTGATCATGGTGTGGCAGCGGTTACTCGAGACGACCTTCTGTGTGCCTTATTCTGTGCCAGGGTCTTTCCTCCAGCGAGGAGCGTAGTGGAAAGAGCTTGGGTACGAGGTTGGCTCTGTAAGTGAAACCCAGGATCTTCCCTCAACTATGATTGCTTCAACAAACGAGCAAATTGTCAACCATCACAATGCAAACGAGGCAATGTAACAAAAATAAAGATTATATCAATTTGTTTACAATGAATTTTGTGAAAATGACATTTCAAATACTGCTGAAACACAACCAGAATGGAATGATTTATCTTCTCTCTTGTTTGCATTCCAACGGTTTTTATAAAGTTCGAAAGTACTTTGATTGAAAAAATACGACAAAGCGATGTAGATGCCTTGTAGACACATAAAAACAGCAAACAAGTAATCAAATGCTTGTTCATCTGGAAACAACATGCCGAAGAACACAAACAACCATGGAAAACCGACCAACGTTGCAAGTTTTATCGAGAAGAGAAGATTTTGTCTTCCCTCTTGACCTTGTATGGTGTTATTGTCCTTGTCATGGAGAGATAAAATAACCGACGCTCGAATAAATATGTAGACATTACAAAGTATTAATGCAGCGAGGGGGAATAAGAATAAATAGAACATAGCGTTTGTAGTTCCTAGCCAGCACTTTGTTCCATAGTCCACGGAGAACGTTTCGGTGTCGTCCAATGCGCCACAAATTGCGACAAATATCGCAGGAGTTAGCCACACGAATGTTGAATACTTGAAAAGGATCCAGCGCGAAATTGTCGGAAGTAATTTTTCACAAAATTGTTGGGAGATTACGCGACAAGTATGATACGAAATGATGGTCATAGCCAGAAACGATGCGAAGAAAAGATAGTGATCCAGTGTTGCGAATACAATGCACAATGTTTCGTCTTCAATATAAGCGGTACTTATCAGCCATATCAGATGTGACAGAAACGTCGAGAGGGTTAAATTCATTAAATTCATTCCACGAAGATTCCTCAGTTCTTTAAATAGTCCAAAAGTTATTAAAAACAACGATAAGCAAATTATAGACACACTGAAGCTAATGAATGTTACAACTCGTACGCCAATCCTTGTGCTTCGACTATATTCCTTGTCCGCTGTTTCAGTTGCTTGGTGCGATAAGCAAATAGAAATTGTGGCGTTCCTTGGTATAATTGAGTTTGAATCATCAGTTGAGGGGTGGCTATTTGAATTTTTATTGATCAGATAGTCGCCAAACTTGTACGCACGCATTGTTGTGTTGTGAAGAACGGTTAAATTATGGGTTATTGTGTATTCTCCTCGAGGTAACGGCACGTACGTCCCTCTCGTACAATGTGATATAAACAATTTATGACATAAAGTCAAATCCTTGTGTCTCGGCGGCTCACCCTTTAACTCAAAATAGTTTCCACTTTCCAACTTTAAGCGCACATCTGATGTGTATGATTGAAATTTGTGCCCGTCATGGCAGGACAGCTGTCTGGATACCACTTTAAGCACAGTGAATGTGAACTCCTTCCAAGATAGCGTAAAATTTTCGTTAATGTTGAGTGGGTTAATCAGTTTCAAAAATGCGATGTTTTCACCGCTAAAATGACTGAGTTTGTGTTGGTTTGCAAGTATTAGCCCTTGATATGGTGTAATTGTCACACGGAATGTAGCGACTTTGAAACGATCGACATGATCTTGAATGTGAAATGCGATTTCTGATGTCTGGCTGGCTAGAAGCGACATATTGGCGGTCAGCGCCGATTTGAAGTAGTTTTCTTTCGTCTTTCTCGACGTATATCGACCTTCTAGAGTACTAACTTCCTTAAACGACAAAAATACCAAAAATTCATTGGCTAGTTCACCACTTGCATCAATGATAGCTGGCCATCGATTCTCGCAGAATCCTAACCGTGAATTATACATTGTACCAACTTCACCATATGGACATGACGAACGCGTACCACGAAATGTTTCATTACCGTCAGGTTTCCTTATGATGAAATAGAAACGGTAAATTCCTTCTTTCAAATTTTTAGGTTTCACACAAACTTGTTTCGCTTTCCATTTAGTAACCTCCAGATAACCGTTACACACTGCGCATGCGGGGTTCTTAAAGTACAGATAATCTCCGGTCGATACAACTTGGACGGGACCATTGACGCAGTCGTTATTATAGGAAATATTACCTGTGTTATTACAGCTATTTATTAAATGACTACCAAGGCAGTAACGCTTAGGATGGTCGAAAACAGGGTAAATACTCTCAAGCCATCCACCAATGCTTATGGCAAACTGTAGTTTTAAGTCCAACCCAAATTCATCTGGTGGAGTAAGGTAAGAAAAGACTTCTATTCTCCAAGTTTCGTACTCTTTAATCCCATTACATGCGGCGCAGTGCAAGTTACGATACGTAAAGGTGTTCACCCCAACGACTGGAATAAAATCCTCAACGGGATAGGAAAAATCTGTTGGTGCATTTTCACATCTGTGTTTGGTATCATCGACAGGCCAGTCTGCGGCGCATTTTTGAATCATCCACACACCGTTCAGGCCTATATTTTTACACGGCAAGTTCAATGGTTGTTTAAACTCCACACATTTCCACACATCTTTGTCAAGGTATGCGTGTCCCAGCGCGTTCTGAGACCCGCAGGTTGATTCGTAATTTGGACAGCAGTCTGAAAATGTTTGGTAACACGCATTGTCACATTGGCACTCGATCTTGTGTTCTCTTTTCTTAAATGTGGTTCGGTTTCCGCTGCACTGCATTAGCGTGCAAGCGCCGTTGTCTTCGTAGGCTAACGATCGACGTGTTCGCTCGTATTGGAACCATTTCAAGTTTTCTATAATAAGCAAAAATTAAGGTAAATGAAACCCGGTCAAATCAGAACGAGGATGAAATTAAGTTGATGCATGGGAGTTGAAAAGGAAGAGTTTGCGTGAGAGTTTATCTCAATTACTACGGTCGTAGCGGGGGGGGGGGATGGTTGGAGGTCTGGAACCCCCTTTTCTTCAGGACCAATTCTGTAATTTTTTCAAAACTGATAAGAAATTGGGAGGGGGGGGGGTGTAACCTCGTGATTTTCTATCTGTGACATACCAAATCTGTGGCTTTGAGATTATCATACAACATATCTAAAATGCATAAAATATGTTTCGCAGTCCTAGTTAAATTAGAACATTTTTCCCCCGGGCGGCCGAACCTCATCAGTTACTTGTTCTGTATATTTGACGATTACCCCTCTCCCCCCTCGATCCTAGCTTGGGGCTGGCTACGCCCCTATCAACTAATCTCATGCCCTAGTCAAACAAGGCAAAGGCAAGGAGCACAATTAAGGTGGAAAAATTATTGTTTTACAGGTAAAGAAATAGGCATTTTTCAAAAATATAAAACACGTTTTTAACTAAAAAGAGTATATTCTCTAAATTAGTTGAGTACTAGTGTTTAGTAGTGCTTCTTTTAACCCTGTAACGTATTATTACGTTTACCGCAGCCTGTTCAAGGGTACGTAATTTCACCAAGGCCGGGAAGCTTATAAGTTCCTTAACATTAACATTGAAACGATATATCTTGTAAAGATGATCGACGAAAACACATAGTGATACTTCAAAACTTCAAAGTACGTCACCATGGCTACAGAGGCCGTTTTCGTGATTGAGACGTTAGCCCCAAAGTCACTTTCCGGAAGGGTGTATTCAAAGCTCGCAAAAATACCCTTTACCATGCCACCCACAAGTCTGTGGAAGCTGGGTAACTTCCCATCAGTATTCCCCCCTGATACGGCATATATGACAAGTGATTACCTTCAATCTCCTTGCCACGATTATCCTGTACTGTGTCACGAAAAAATAACACAAAAGTAATGAGGAAAAGTAAACTAGGAGAATGTGCCAGATTCATTGCGCGCAACGAAATTAATTAACTCATTAGCACGGATTGCGTAACAATAGACCAATTATTAGGCATTTAGCCACAGATGAGGTAATACAGATGTGAATCTCCTGTGAAAATGTGTCACACGGATTAAATAAACTTTAAAATTGTATTAATTCACTATTTTATTAAATTTTGATAATGCAGAGGAATAAAACTATACATGTTGTAGAAGTATTCATGTTTTTTTTATGCGAGAGTTATGTTTTGAGGCATTTATATCATTCGCTGTTTTGTTATTTATACACGAGCATCTGAAATTCCCAGCAAGTGTATTTCACGATTTTAATAAGAAGTAGATAGGGAAAAAAACAAACTTTTGCTAAATAAAATGTTATATTAACACTTTTAATAAAAAGAAATCAATAAAAGTGATCGCTTACCGTTACTCTTGAAGAATTAATTCCAAAAATAGCCGTCGGTAGCGTAGACTTTTAAAAAAAACAATTTTTCGTCTTTCGAACGGCGTTTTCCTATCTCTTTCCTTATTAAATTTCAGAACGACACTTGCCAGCGCTCGCCGGAAGTGAGAATTCCGTGTGACACTTAACAAATATAAAACATTTTCCGTGTTGATATACAGTTATATCAACACGAGTGGAAATTGGGAAAACGAGAAATTGTGTGGAAACACGACGCCCGAAGGGCGGAGTGTTTTCACACAATTTCGAGTTTTCCCAACTTCCACGAGTGTTAATATAACTATATATCAATACGGAAAAAATGTTTTATATTTGTTTTATAATATAGCAATGTCAAAAGCCCGAAGAATAAGAACAATTTCCGTGTTACAAGCGGCGGAAAATTTCCCGTGTTGACATGGAGTTATATCAACACGGCTCTTAGCCAATCAGCGTTCAGAATTTACAAATGCTATATTATAAAAAACAATCAGCAATTTCACAGGAGATTCACATCTGTACTTACCTCATCTGTGATTTAGCTGATTACATGGAGAGTCCTATTAATTAAAACACAGCAAGTGATTACATGGAAGAAATTTCAGCCCGCCGTGAAGCTACCCAGGCTGAAAATTTTATCTCGCCTGGCCGGGCTGAAAATCGCCTTGTAATCGACGGGAAATTTCTAGCCGGGTTGAAAAACCAGCGTTTAAGTGGCTTTGTTTTTGTCTGTTCTATTTTTAAATGCAACCACAGTCTCGAAGAAGTCAAATGATAGACATGAACAACATTTTTAAATTCTTCCAAGAGGGGGAATAGCTCCAAGTATTTTTTCTACACTTGTCAAGTTTTTTTGGCGCCCGTACACACCAACAAATTTTCCTTCTTCAAGGCAAGGAAAAATTGTCAATTTTTTGCCATACGCACGAGCAAATAAAATTTGTCAAAGAAACCTTTTGTCAAGGAAAACTTGCTTGTATTAAACTTAGTTTCATATTATAGTCTAGAATATGAAATTATTCTACAATAATATGAAACTAATTTTTCGTATCTCTGAGGATGGTTCTTAAACTTAGTGTTTTCCCCAAACAAGGCAATCATATTTGAGATATATATTACCCCAGGCTTTAACTCTCGACTTATGATCAAGTGTTCATTGCACAACCGCGGTTAATAGAACGTCTATTATAACCGTGGCACAACCAATAAAAATATTTCCCGCAAAACCTTTTTGGCCAATCGGCTGATCAATAATTTACATTTTCCTTTCCACGAAGTACCCATAACGGAAACACCGCAGGCCATGAGAAATAAAAAACAAAATTCAAATATATTTGGAACAACAAACATAGTTTGGAAATAGGATTTATTGTCTTTGCTTTTGTGCGAAAATGTTTCGAAATTTCATCGGCGGAGTATTCTTTGTTTGTCTCCTTTATGTTTCTCTCAGAGTTTTTTTGGCTCAATATTTATGATGGGGCCGACTTTACCGCCGCTGTTGTTTAAGCCAAGTTGCTTCCGATACACTATTATAATGCATATATGACAAGTGATTACCTTCAATCGTCTTGCCACGATTATCCTGTACTGTGTCACAAAAAAATAACACAAAAGTAATGAGAAAAAGTAAAGTAGGATTATGTGCCAGATTCATTGCGCGCCGACGACCCGCCCCCCACCTCCGTGCCCCACACTTTTCTTCAGGATCAATTTTGCAATTCTTTCAACAAGTAGGGGAAACTGGGGTGTGGTGTAACCTTTTAATGTTTTCATCCATGATATAAAATATACAAAATCTGTGGCTTTCAGATTATCATAAAACGTGTCTAAAAAAACTTTCCTGGAGACCATCTCCCTTCTCGCCCCCCCCCCCCCCATCTTTGGGGGTGGCCACTTCCCTGTCCCCAACAATTACAGAAGCTCCCTCATCACTAATTGAGATATAAATAGTTTGGTCTGTGGACGTGACATTGATTAGCATAATACTTCATGTAGAAGGTATTTGAAGTTTGAAAATATTGTGGACATATTAATGCTTGGATTTTAAAACGTCAAAAGGATTTTAAATTTACTTTGCCGTAGTAAATGAAAAGGTCGTATATTAAAGTTATGTAAAGTACATATCATTCTGTCAATATGTATAATTGACGATTCCCCTTATTACGTTTTCGTAGCGCTTTGCATTGTGGTTATAGTGGTATCACTGATATTCAAGATGGCTTATTTTTTGTCCTGACCCGTGCAAGAACTTTTAAAAAAGCTAGGGTCAGGTGCGCGATAGCCAACAGCAAAATATTCGCGAGAACATTCAATATTTTCATTCGAGGCCGCTATCTTTATCAGTGATACCACTATAACCACAATGCAAAGCGCTACGACAACGTAATAAGGGGAATCTAGAATTAAAACCTACCTTAATAGTTATTACTCTTTGCAGTTCTGGAAAACAACTCGAGAGCAGGGCGAGACATTTGTTTTGAGCGGTCATTAAAGGAAATAAACTTTAGTTCTAAACTGTTTTTCCTATAGCAGTCCAGCAAGAGTCATCTCTTTTATTGATTCAGTATTACTACAGGAGGAAACCTAAACAAAACTAGCTGTATGCCTGTATTTATAATTTATGTTGCATGGATAGCTCTATTAGTTCTAAATCAGTATGACAAACTCGTTCTATTGTATAAAACAGGCACTCTCCTGCGGCTGGTGTTTGCCACATCTGTTATAACACTTCATGCCGTTCATGCGGTATTTCTTACAAATAAATTTCCATGAGCTGGCACGTATACTTATGTCTTATGCAATATTTTCAAACACATCTAGGCACAGAGGCATATTATCTCTTCTTCATATTATCATATTATGAAAATGAAATGTATATAGTACTTGTATATGTCATTTATACACACAGTAATTTTAATTTAGATGCCATACTTAAACGCAACGGCGTTATTTTTATGTTTAATTCTTCAAAAGAAGTCGCTCGAGGATGGAATCTATTTATTTTATCAACCTCATATTTATATTTGCTGTGAATGTATTCTTCTTTTTCTCAGGAATATGTTTAAATTCCTTGGTCATACTCAGTTTCTGGAGGTCTGTACAACTTCGCAAGAAATTATGTTATTTCACGATAATGGTTTTGTCTTGTTGCGATTTGCTTACGGTTTTAACTAATGGTCCATTGGAGACCCTTATCGCCATACTATGGTTGACGGGAAAGTTGGATGGAAATGCTAGATGGCCTCATATTTCCTTAAGATCGACAAATATTTTCCTTGGTTTTTCATTATTCGCTCTTTTGGTGATGAATTTCAATCGATATTTGGCGACATCTTATCCTATCTTTCATCGAACATCGGTAACGAAGGGAAGACTTTTAACTCTTCTTGCAATACTGACCATCGTCCAAATAACTTTGAAAGTGATGTCTGTAAACGACTTTATCTCCGACCAAGTGTATCTTATAATATTTTCTATTCTTCTCATTCCTCCGATGTTATTTATCAACTACAAACTGTTTCGAGTCGTCAGGAAAAGTCGTAAAAATAAAAGAATATCGCCCGAAATTGAAAAGACCTTTTCTTTGAAAAACATATCGAGTTGTTTGCTGGCAGTCGCTTGTGTTGTGGTGATATCCATTCCAACGTTCATCTACATTGGACTAAGGATAAACTCGCCAGAGACAACATTCACTTTGGATAATGCAAACCTTGCAGGCATGTGGGCTGGAACCATAGCTTTAATGAATAGTACATTTAACTGTTTAATCTTTTACTGGAAAAACAAAGTGTTACGTACCGAAGGATTGAGAATTCTGAAAAGCATGAAAATATGTCAACGGGTTGAATCGTAGCTGCACTAATAAACCTTCTTAAAAAAAACTTACATGTAACCGGCTCGGAGGAAACTCACTAACAATATCTTGATCATAGTAAATGTGAACACAACGAACTATACACACTTAATAGTCTATATATATATTAATAGGCATATCATCATCACTATAAGAAAGACATCAGCTGTAACTAGGGTACATATAAGGCACTGTTATGCTTGTAATTTCATCCAATCCTGAAGATGACTAAATATAGTCGAATAAAACGTATAGAAAAATATAAATGCTCTCATTTCTTTAAATTATTTTATTATATACAACGTGCACAAAACATTTGCCAGTTGTGCGGTAAGTATTGGGTATGTATAAATTTAATTTTCCCATCCTAATAAAGATTATTAGGCCTTTAACTGTCGAATGAGGAATTTTTTCTGTCATTGCGTTAAAAACTCATGAACTAACACGACCCATTTAAAATGGCGAATTTTTCTGCCATTCCATGATAATTGCAATTCACTATTGTTGAAATTATTCTCTGAATTAAAGAATAGTCAAAATTCAAACGAATAACAAGGAATAGCTGTCAAACGAATACTCAAATAATCAAAATAAGAATAATCTAGTCTTGGCAATTAATGTAAGGATGATTTAACTCGCGATTAGACTACAAAATTTTGAGGATAAAACATTTTACGAAACCTAAAGTTTGCAGAGAACTTGCAATGCCTATAAAATGTTTCTCTCAAAGACAGCGACCTCCACTTGAGCAAGAGTTTGAAAATTCTGAGAATAGTTTGTGGCAGTAGAGATAGAAAAAATTGTTTTCAACAGTGGAACATGCATACATCGACCATCTGTTCGCCATCACGGAGCATTGGCATTGGTCGAAACATTTATTTAGAAAGTAGTAGTATATTTTGTAATTACTTTCTTTTGTGAATTGGTTTAGAATAACATAAAGACATATAGGTTTTAATGTAAAAATCGAAAGCGAGACGCGAGCTTGTATTTCTTTTTATTTCGTAATTAATGACTCGATGAAACGTGCTTTTTCGCTTCGGCCACTTGTACTTTCAAAACAAACTTTCATTCACATGTCTCACCATCGCACCTGTTCTCAAGTTGTTTTCGAAAAGGCAAAACTGCAATTGCAAACTAATAATATATGTTGAACGAGAACTTTAGATAATCATGCACTTTATACAACTTTAAAATATCACATTTGTATACACTACGGCCTGGCAAAAAAACAAATTACTAAAATCAGTAAAAAACAATTATAAAAATTAATAAACCTTTCAGCATTGCACGTTTGAAATTCATACAATAATAATACGAAAATTTCGAGTTTAAATTTTATACATTTATTAAGATCCAGCCAGGAGCAGTTGCGAAAAATGCAACTATATATAGACCCTCTGGAATCAAACCTGTAGCCCTGCGATTCCGGTGCAGTGTAGGGTTGGTAGGCTTTCGCGCATGCACAAAGCCAAATGACCTTTAAAAAAGGCCAAATTCTACTAAATAAGGCCAAATTTCATTTTTTTTTAAAAAAAGCCAAAAAAGAGCCAAATCTTATCAATATTTTCGACTTACATTGGTCAGGTTATCTCTACCCTCTAGGGAATAGAGAAGTGCAGTATGTTGATAGATAAAAAATTCAAATTTTTAAAGCAAATTTTGTTATTTTTCGGGACGGACCTCTGCAAAGACATAGCTACAATGTTGTCATTGTTTTTTTTGCAGCTTTACGATTGGCTGAATTTCCTGAGATCTTATTGAGTGTCAATAAAATTAGGTTATCAGGCTATCAATGATACACAATTCTTACATTCAATGCTTACATGTTGCTTTATGCCGTTTAACATTCCTTCATTATAAATTATACTAAAAAATAGTTGAAATTGAAATTGAATTGCAAGTTGAATTTCACAAAAGATTTGTAAACAAAGCCTCTGATTGGACTATAAGAAAGAGGGAAGCCAACTATAAGAAAGAGGGAAGCCAATCAAATAGTCTGAGCAACTGGATTGGTGCTTCCCTCTTTCGTATAGTCCAATCAGAGGCTTTGTTTACAAATCTTTTGTGAATTTCCACTTGCAATTTGTTCGCGTCGGTTGCAAATTGCTCAGAGCAATTTGCCTATCAAAGTTGCAATATTGTGGGACAATATTGCAATGTTGCTCGCAAGAGAACATCCGGTTTGACACAATGGCTGTTCCATTTACTGTTCGGAGTACTCCGGATTTTCGGAACACTAAGGGACCGGTCATTATTTATGGAAGGGGAAAATAAGGGGCATGTATGTAGAAATAAATTACTAGAAGGGGGGGAGGCTATTAAATTTTTCAAGAAAATGACGGGGGGGGTGTGTGTTGCAATTAAATTTGAAGGAATTTGCTTAATAACCTGGTATCCATTTGGTTGTAAATGTTGCAACTAAATCATGGTCACTGATGTGAAATAGTCTGGATTCACCTTGTCTTGTGTGTGCTGTATGCAAATCAATCTTTACGGATTGCAGACTAGTTAAATTGACAATGTATTATTACATCAGCTCTTGATGTGGTTAAATACATTTAAATTAAGCAAGGTTAATGGCGGATGTATTATGCAGGCCACATCTGCTGAGGGGAGTCTGTGACGTCATATCGATCAAAGGGGGTTGTTTCATGCCTTGTGATGAGTGCTTCGGTCTGGGTATTCATTCTGCCATTGTATGCTTTGCCTAGCTGCAGCAAGTTTTGCACTTCGATACCTTTTCCCCACCCACCCACCCATGTTCATGTTCATCCCATGTTCTCACATAAAATAGGATGTATAGACCACTATATATTGTATTTCGCAGGTATGCCTTGGCAGAATTGTCATTGCTATCTCCTTTTGCTGCTAACATTACTGATTGCTGCTCTCATTGTTGCTGCGCAGCTGCTATGGCAATACTTCGTACCATCAGGGGCAGCCAGCTAGAACAGTCATTTGATCGTCAGAACTCAGAACAGTCTGTGACCATTATTGGTTCGGTTTAGTTAGTGTTCCGAAAGTCCGGAGTACTCCGAACAGTAAATGGAGCAGCCTCACATGTATACTCTCGATATGGCCAAGTGTTCATTGCACAACCAATAAAAACATTTCCCGCTAAACCTTTTTGGCCAATCGGCTGTCAATAATTTACATTTTCCTTTCCATGAAGTACCTGCAACGGAAACACCGCAGGCCATGAAAAATAAAAAACAGAATTCAAATAAATTGCGAACAACAAATAGTTTGGAAATAGGTTTTATTGTCTTTGCTTTTGTGTCTTTGAAAATGTTTCGAAATTTCATCAGCGGAGTATTCTTTGTCTCCTTTATGTTTCTCTCAGCGTTTTTTGGCTCAATATTTATGATGGGGCCGACTTTACCGCTGCTGTTGTTTAAGCCAAATTGGTTCCGATACACAAGTGATAAACTGATGGGCACATGGCTTGCCTTGCCAGTTGTGAGTATTATAATTTATATGTCGTTGTGCATTTCACTGGCATATCTGTGCTGTTGTGTTAATTATTTTTCTTTCTTGTTGTTTTAATATGTGGTTTTCTTGTACAAATCAAAGGCTGTGCTCGGTAAGAAATTGTTTTATGTTTTACATATTTTGAAGATCATATGAAACAGGCATATTTGGTAAATTTTAACGACGGCCGTTTTACAGACAGCCTTGGGTTGACCTGTTTGATTCTGGTTTAATCCATTGTTAACCCTTGACAGTATGCCTTAAGCTAGCGCTCCTTACTTTATTATTTTACTCTGTCTAATGCCAGATGATTTTACTTGTCAAGGGAAGTGCTGGCACTCAATGGGTTAAGCCAAAGTGCAGGTCACTATCTCTCATTAACAGAAAAATCGTAATGCCCATGTCTCTCGTTACTCAATAAATTACAATATTCCTGCAAGTACTTTGTCATTTGTTTATTACCATCAGAGATCCTGTTTGGTATGAACGTGCGTATTACGACCGAAGATTTTCCATCAAATTTAAGAAACGAGAAAGTTGTAATTATCATGAACCACAGAACGAGACTTGATTGGCTTTACTATTGGTCAGTGATATTACGTCAAGGAAAATTGGAGAATGAGAAGATTATTTTGAAAAATGAATTGAAACGCATCCCTGGAGCAGGTATATTATTCTTATAACAGATAAATTACATGCTTGTGATGTTACTCTGAGTGTATATGCCTGCGTGAAAATATGCCTGGCCACGGTGGGAATCGAACATACGGCCTTTGGAATACTAGCCGAATGCTTTGCCAACTGAGCTACGCTGTCAGGTTGGTTCAAGTATGTGATATTTCGGAACTGAGTCTAGTTCTTTTGTCAGATAAATTACATGTAAAACATCAGGTACACCAGTTCAATGACTTCATAAACAAACATCAGATAAATTACATGTTACCAGTTCAATGACTTAACTAAATGCTGCAGGTTTTTTGCAGGCCTTGCAATAATGAAATGTTTATTGCATTCAGAATGAAAAAAAAAGATGATTGCACATCAAAGCACACCAGGGGCAGAACTGGGCTGATTTGTTAGAGGCGGTGGAGATTTTCCAGAGGGGTTACATTACTACAGGAGTACAGGGGCATTCTCCCACAGAACATTTTTGAAATTTCAATTTCGTGCATTCTGAGCACTGTTTATTCGTTAAATTTGCCCTCACAGTACTTGTATTTCGGGCAAAAATTAAGAAAAGTGCTACGTTATATGGCGACCTGCTGTATTAATTGGTGCTTGAATATTTTCTCGCGTATTTGAAAATCAGTCGTTTCAATATAATAAGTAGTATTCACTACTCAAATATGGAATACCAGAGTTTTCTTCAAGGGGGTGCTGGATATCACTGGGGGGGGGGGGGTGCACAACCCCTTGCACCTAGAACAGTTCAGAATTGATAGAGTTATCCAGTACTGTATTTGTCATCACCAGAGCAGTGTATATAAATGACATTGCTTTTATGCCAGCAAAGAAATATAGAAAATTAACACTTTTATTGCCTATATCATATAGTGTAATGGAGCTTGCCTGGCATCCTGTCATTTGCAACATTGCTTGGACAAATGTACTCAGAACTTTACTCCTATAATTGCATATTATACTCTTGTAATTCTTCTGCACTATATCATATTTCACTAATCACTTTTAATTTCAGTTAAAACTTGATATATTTATTGAATAACCCAGCAGCCTGTTCCATTTAATGAAGTGTGAAGTGCTTTCTGTTTAACCCAATGAGTGGCATAATATCAACCTTTCAGTACATTTTACTGAACTTATGGTACATTGTAGTCACTACGTGTCTTCTGATTGGCCAGTAGCTTACAACTAAATATGGAAATCACGCAACCTTAAGACATAACTCAGTTATCTTCTAGCAGATAACTGAGTTACGTGTAGGTTGAGCCCATGGTATGTAATTTTATAGCAAACTGCAGTTTTAAATACACAAATAAAAACAAGCGAAAACAACATGAACGAACAGCGTTTTTGTGAATTGTTTGTGTAAAAAGCCTTTTTATCAGAACTTTTAATTAAGGTGCATGGATGAGATTTATATTATATTTTTGCTGTTATTGTGATATCTTAAATCGTTTCAACCTTTTTGAGAACCAAACTTTGTTTAGTGCGACGAATCATTGTGATTAATGGAATGGAATGTATAATAAAACTGTTAATGAATTTGGTTTGTGTGATTTCCAGAAATTATCAAGGTCTCGGTAAGTATTATCAATCTCGCCTTCGGCTTGATCACAATGGCTTAATTGACTGATGACACATACCTCGATCTTGATAATTCTGGATATCACAAAAAGTTAAAAACCTCATCCATATTATTATTATCACTCCGTTTCATTAAAGCTACTCGGTATATACGAGCAAGTTGATGAATTTGTTAAACACACTGTATATACATGTACTAAATTATATTTTGCACAGCATGGAATACACAAAAGTACTTTAAAATTCCTGTTATAAGTGAAAACTCGTACTCAAAACTGTCAATAGCGAGCTTAAGATCTACAACGCGAACTTACGACGCGGACGTCGCATTAAACAAGTTTTATTTTAAAACAATGGCAAATACCATTAAAATATTTTTATCACAGTAAATAAAATGAAATTATACTGGAAAAAATGTACAACATAACAGAGGCTAGAGAAGATGTTTTTTATCATAAGTTTTTACGACTTCTATGACGACGAATCTTTGCAAATATCACGTCGTCTCGGATGGTAGTTTTGTCGGGAAAATGTGCATTCGTAACAATGTGCATTCTGGTTTCTATTATTTCGTATGGCTGTTAACGTGTCATAACAGTGTCACAAATCTCGCAGAAATAAACTGTGACAACTCTGACTAGGCTTATACTCGAAAACTATGCTTAGGTAAGCACGTCCGCGTCACAAATTGGCTTTGTAGATCTTAAGCTCCCTATTAATCCACTAGGCGAACTTATTCGCGTGAAGCGAAAAACAAATTTCGGCAATGTGACTGGTCAGCGAACAAATTCGCCGCAAAAAGTTGCATCAGTTCCGCCTTTATATATAGGGACCTTAAGTTTGGTAATATTTAAAATTTTTATACTATACGTCCGAAGTAATAAATTTTGCGCAGATTTTTCATTAAGATACATCTAAGATGTCTAAGCTGTCATCTTCTTTTGACATGTATGCTTCATATCCGGTGGTTGGTTCCTAGTTTTGCGTTTCTGTTCGAAATCATTAATTGGAACGTGAAGCTAGATTACGTTTTAAGAATTTATTGATTTAGTAATACTAGAAAAGCTTTTGAATAAGCAGCGTGTGTTTATTTCTGACACAGCATCACGCTGTATTTCAAATAGTTTCTTTAACAATAACAAACATATAATTATAAAACATGCACTGACATCTCACTGTGTGTAAATAACATCAATATATATACATCACGGTCACAGAATAGAGAGCATCCAGAAGTCCGACTCATGCAAAAGTCTAACCGTCGCTATATGCCATGATTCACAATGATTCGTCATCAAAATGCACTCGCTATGTTCCTAGCTAGTGCGCTTATGAGAGGAATTCACCCCCCTGAACGCCACCACTTTGAATATTTTCTGGGGGTGAATGTCTCTCATAAGCAGACTGCTTAGGAACATGGCGAAAATCAACGGTTACGCCAAAATCGGCTATGTCAGACTCATAGGCAGGGCTGGATGTAGAGAAAAAAACATGGTCTGCCAGTCTAACATTTTTTGGCAGATGAAATAAATTTTAGCCTGCCATTTTTATTCACTGAACTGCCAAAATGGCGATGTCTCATATGAGTCATATTGTAAAAATCAATGTTTTCATGATATGCATTTTTATTGTTTTTAAACTTGTCTATTTTATTACAGTGAACTTGGATTTACATTTCAAATATAAACGTATTTAGTCAACTGAATGATCTAGTATAGGTATATGAGTTGTGGTAAGCAAATGCCAAATGAAATGAAATATATCTATATAGAATTTCACCTGCCATTTTGTTTTTACTTTGAAATTTATTTTTGCATGCCATTTCTAAAATATGGCCTGCTTTTGGCCATTGGCAGCCCGCTATTTCGAGCCCTGCTCATAGGCAAAACCAAGACTAGTATAGCATTGCTTGATTGAAGAAATGAAATACCTCACTAATGGCAATGAAACATGGAAATGAAAGTCTATAAAAAATTTTTGGGAAAGTTTATGAAATACTTTAAATTAACACTCGTGCTTGGAATGAGGAAACTATAAATTCAAAATGACAGGAAAAAAATATTATTAAATATATCTTAAGCTTTTAGTTCCGGTATTTCTGAGGAAGAAAATCATAAATGAAAAAAGTATTATATATACATTCACATATGTTTCTATTTTTCTATTCGAAAATATTCTTCACGGCTTCTCTGAAACAGGTACTTCGCCGAAAAACAAGGCAAGGATTCAACAGAGAGTTTAGATACATTAATGTAATCGCCAACGACCATAAAACCCCGTACGTATTATGACCAAGTGTCGAAGCATTTAGAAAATTTTTGAAGATAGAAATGCACAAACTCAAAAAGTAACATGCCAGAAGGCTTAGAATAATGGCGAATGCGGTTATTGTTGATCGCAAGATCTTCTTTTGTGTCATATTCTGACTGCTTGCAGGAGATTGAGTGGTTTGAATTGCCTTTCGATGTCGGGCAATGAGTTTATATGTCCAACACCAGGTAAAAACTACAGTGATGATTGCTAAGCCAAGAATACAAAGCGCTCCGTATAAAACAAAGTTGTAATGTTGAAAAATAGTCAGAGTTTTTAGCGAAATGAGAAGCCAAGAAAGGACAAAAACTAAATTCAAACGAAACTTTGTAATTATGCTTTGCCAACGATACGGATAAGCCAAGGTTATGTAACTTTGCAAGCTAAGAATAACTATTGTTACCAGTGATAGTTCCAAAAACAAGAACAATAATATGGATTCAAGTCCCCATAGAATGCAATTATGGTTGTCCAGCAAACCAGTTAAGATGGCGCCCACAAATACCGGTTCACAAATAGCAGTTACGCCAATATCTGTGATGGCAAGCAGCAAGAAGATTTTGTTCTGAACTGTTCGCAGACGAGGGCTACGATAGTAAGCCATTATGACGAGACCGTTGGCCAGCGTTCCAAAGAGAGATATAAAGATATTTATCATCGCCAGAACAGCTTGCAATGACATTGCTTTTATGCCAGTAGTAAAATATAGAAAATTAACACTTCTATCGCGTATATCGCATAGCGTAACAGAGCTTGTTGGAAACCCCGTCATGCTCGATGTTTCCTTCCTTCAAAATTTACTCAGAACGTACTTCACCCTAATTCTTTTAAAATCATTGTAAGCTGCATGCAATACACTATGTCATTTATAACTCCAACGTATGCAAAATATTGTTCCTTTTAATTAAGTGTACAGCGCCTTCTTAATATTAATCTTTTAGTATACTTTTTAATCCTTATACTCCGTATCATTAAAAGTACGAGCAAATTAATGAATTTGTTATTAAAGTACTACTGTATATTTGCAACATGAGCGGTCATGTTGTATCGGATGTACAATAGCTTGTGAAACGTCTTGATGAGAATATTCGGTGTATTCTTCAACAATTTAGAATAAATGAATAATATTTGGCGACAAAATTATTGTGCTTAAAATTTATGTTTTTTGGTGATTTTTTTTGGTGATTTTTTATTTTCACGGAATTTTTATTTTTTTGAAATAAAAAATTTCCCCATTCTCTTTTATAATTTTTTTCCCAATAATACTTATTTCTTCAAATTTTTTAGGTATTTTTTTGTCTTTTTCTCTCACTCTTATGACTTATGACTTAAAACTACTTTTGACCGAACAAACGAAAGGGTAAAGTAGAAATAACCTCGGAACTTGATTTTTTTATTTTGATTTTTTTTTGTGATTTTTCTGAAGGTGTACGTGATTTAAATCAGTGATTTGCCCCTCGTAAATCAGCATGGTTTTGTATCAGATTTACAAACTACTTCACGATCATGATTTCTTTTGTGTTTTCTGTATAATTATTAATGCGTTTCACAAGTACTATTTAAAACACGAGTAGGAGTGAACACAATAACACTGAACCAATTATAAGGTATAGCTCAGAGATAGCTCTTATACTGGACATCAGTAAGAGAAGAACAGTTTATAGAAAAGCCATCCAGTATAACCTACTTATCACCAGTGCTCTCCCCTCTGGCGTTGGGCAGAGTGAAATATAATAAAGTAGGGAGCATGTATTAGGGCTTTTTGCAACTTAATGGGTTAACCTAAATTACCTAATTAAGTGGCAATGTGCCCTGATGTGCCCCACTTTATTATTTTACTCTGCATGTTCAACGCTAGATGATTTTACTCGTCAAGGGGAGAGCACTGGCGTTCAATGCATGGGTTAATCAGACTGCCCATGATGTCTAGGGGGGTCTCCTTTTGAAAGGAGAGTGCTGGCACTCAATGGGTTAACTAGACAGAAAATTGTATTATATTATTCTTTTTAATTTATTGACAAATATATCTCACACCAGAGCTAAAATTATTCTATTGACTTTTTCCAACGCTACTTAAAAATCGCGACTCATTCTGACTTTAAAATAGATAATTTTGTTCATATTTTACAATTTCGCATTTAAGCAAGCTTTTCACATCTAAAATCACTAAGGTGTTATTCATACTGAAAATTAATCATCAAAATGCACTCGCTATGTTCCTAGTGAGAGGCATTCACTACCCATCTTGTTGTAGGCCGGAGAATGGCGAATTTCTCCAGCGCTAAGAAGATATTTGACAGCTATTCGCGAGAGGCTGTGTGTAATTCGCCAGTACTGCAGGCACGACAAGCTGAAATTTTTAGCCCTGTCTTGCACTCGGACAATATATCAAATAAACAAAGCTTGCAAGCCTTTGCCCACCACCCAACTCACAGCGCCCTTGAAGCCTCGACCTTCCATTCCTTGCATACTCCCTTCACTCATCAATTAATAGCCGGAACCTCAGTAGAGCAAAACAGTATTGGCCATACCCAAATTATTATTAAGCAGGACTTCAACACCCCCCTGAACGTCCACCACTTTGAATATTGTTTGGGGGTGAATGCCTTTCATAAGCAGACTGGCTAGGAACGTGGCGAAAATCAACGGTTACGCCAAAATCACAGGCAAAACCAAGAAGTAGCATTGCTTGATTGAAGAAATGAAATACCTCATCAATGTAACATGGAAATGAAAGTCTGTAAAATTTTTTTTACTTTAAATTAACACTCAAGCAATGAGGAAACTAAATTCGAAATGACAGGAAAAAGTTATTATTAAATATATCTTAAGCTTTTAGTTCCGGTATTTCTGAGGAAGAAAATCATAAATGATAACATCTTATGTATATACATTCACATATGTTTCTACTTTTCTATTCGAAAATATTCTTCACCGCCTCTCTGAAACAGGTACTTCGCCAAAAAACAAGGCAGGGATTCAACAGAGAGTTTAGATACATTAATGTAACCGCCAACGACCATAAAACCCCGTACGTATTATGACCAAGTGTCGACGCATTTAGAAAATTTTTGAAGATTGGAAAGCACAAACTCAAAAAGTAACAAGCCAGAAGGCTTACAATAATTGCGAATGCGGTTATTGTTGATCGTAGGATCTTCTTTTGTGTCATATTCTGACTGCTTGCAGGAGATTGAGTGGTTTGAATTGCCTTTCGATGTCGGGCAATGAGTTTATATGTCCAACACCAGGTAAAAACCACAGTGATGATTGTTAAGGCAAGAATACAAAGCGTTCCGTATAAAACAAAGTTGTAATGTTGAAAAATAGTCAGAGTTTTTAGCAAAATGAGAAACCAAGAAAAGACAAACACTAAATTCAAACGAGACTTTGTAATTAAACTTTGCCAACGATACGGATATGCCAAAGTTATATAACTTTGCACGCTAAGAATAACTATTGTTACCAGTGATAGGTCCAAGAACAAGAACGATAATATGGTTTCAAGTCCCCATAGAATGCAACTATGGTTGCCCAGCAAACCAGTTAAGATGGCGCCCACAAATACCGGTTCACAAATAGCAGTTGCGCCAATATCTGTGATGGCAAGCAGGAAGAAGATTTTGTTCTGAATTGTTCGCAGGCGAGGGCTACGATAGTAAGCCATTATGATGAGACCGTTGGCCAGTGTTCCAAAGAGAGATATAAAGATATTTGTCATCGCTAGAACAGCTTGTAATGATATTGCTTTTATGCCAGTAGGAAAATATAGAAAATTAACACTTCTATCGCGTATATCGCATAGCGTAACAGAGCTTGTTAGAAACCCCGTCATGCTCGATGTTTCCTTCCTTCAAAATTTACTCAGAACATACTCCACCGTAATTCTTTTAAAATCATTGTGAGCTGTAAGCAATATACTATATCATTTATAACTCCAACATATGCATCAGTTTGTTCCTTTTAATTAAGTGTACAGCGCCTTCTTAATATTAATCTTTTATAGTATACTTTTTAATTATTGTACTGCGTTTTATTAAAAGTACGAGCAAATTAATGAATTTGTTAAGTACTATATTTGCAACATGCAATGAGCGGTCATGTAACTCATGTTGTGTCGGATGTACAATATCTTGTGAAACGTCTTGATGAGAAGATTCGACGTATTCTTCAACAATTTAGAATAAATGAACTATATTTGGCGACAAAATTATTGTGCTTAAAATTTATGTAAATCAGCGAGGGGCAAATCACTCCTAAAAAGTGTACGAGATCAAAAAATCATCTGATTTTGTTGGTGATTTTTTATTTTCACGGATTTTTTATTTTTTTGAAATAAATTTCCCCATTCTCTTTTATATATTTTTTCCCAATAATACTTATTTCTTCAAATTTTTTAGGTATTTTTTTGTCTTTTTCTCTTACTCTTATGACTTATAACTACTTTTGACCGAACAAACGAAAGGGTAAAGTAGAAATAACCTCGGAACTTGATTTTTTTATTTTTGTGATTTAAAAATTTTTTAGTTGATTTTTTATTTTGATATTTTGTGTGATTTTTCTGAGGGTGTACGTGATTTAAATCAGTGATTTGCCCCAGATTACAAACTACTTCACAGTCATAATTTCTTTTGTGTTTTCTGTATAATTATTAATGCGTTTCACAAGTACTATTTAAAACACAAGTAGGAGTAAACGCAATAACACTGAACCAATTATAAGGGATAGCTCAGAGATAGCTCTTATACTGGACATCAGTAAGAGAAGAACAGTTTATTAGAAAAGCCATCCAGTATAACCCACTTATCACCAGTGCTCTCCCCTCTGGCGTTGGGCAGAGTGAAATATAATAAAGTAGGGAGCATGTATTAGGACTTAATTCAACTTAATGGGTTAACCTAAATTACCTAATTAAGTGGCAATGTGCCCTGATGTGCCCCACTTTGTTATTTTACTCTGTTCAACGCTAGATGATTTTACTCGTCAAGTGGAGAGCACTGGCGTTCAATAGGTTAATCAGACTATCTGCCCATGATGTCTAGTTAACCCGTTGAGTGGCAGCACTCTCCTCTTGAAATCATCTGGTGCTGGACAATAACAAAGTAGGGCACATTGCCACTTCATTAGGTTAGCCCATAGTTAAGTTGCTCATGGTCATTATTTTAGGTTGGGCAATGCAGATAGCAATGTTCATATTTCTGAAGCGAAATTGGGACAAAGATGAGAAATATCTTCATCAAATCCTGCATTATTTCACAGACACAAACTACCCACTACAACTCTTGATTTTCCCCGAAGGCACGGACTACGACACGCACTCAGTGACCAAGAGCACGTCTTACGCATTGAAAAACAACTTGCCAATATACAAACACGTCCTGCACCCAAGACTACGAGGCTTCACATATTGCGTCGAACAACTACGATCACGTCATGGCATTGATGCCATATACGATGTGACTGTTGGTTACCATGGTAACATATGTCAATCGGAGTCTGATCTAGCAATGGGGAATTTCCCGCAACATGTACATTTTCATATGAAGCGGCATCCAATTACTACCGTCCCAGAATCCACCGAGGGACTGGAAAAATGGTGCACAGAAAAATGGACGGAAAAGGAAGCGACGTTAGCTCGATTCTATAAAGATGGAAGATTTGTTCCAGAGCAGGAAGAGAAATCGATGATAGTTGATGATTCGAGTATTCGATATCAAATGATCTTCTGGATTGTTTATTGGATAACTTTTCTATGTGTTGTGTTCATGCTGTTGTATAATTTCTGGTGGGTTCGATGGTATACAGTGATCGTAGGCACCATATTTTTCCTACAGTCTGGTTATGGTAGTGGGTTTGAAATGCTACAAGTGAAGAGACATGTGTTAACGACAAATAATGACAGTCAGAACAATTATTCACACAGTGAATATAGCCAACAGAACATGCAAAATGGCATTGGTAAAAACACGCTTCGCGAAGCAAAAGATAGGAAAAGATCATGATGGTCAAGGCCAAAAATCTTGCCCCATATACGTCTTATATGATTGAGATTTAAGGCAATGTACAATTGCAAAAATAATCCCAAAATGACGCAGGATTATTAGTTTGAATAACTAATCAATTTTGCTCGGACTAGCTTCAATTTGCAAATGAAATTCTTAAGAAAATTATTGATTTCCTCAACGAGTATAACAAATATAGGATAGACAATGATCACATGTGTTCAGTGGGATATAGACTCCGGACCATGAAGATATGATGGTCTGGAAACCAAACAGAAGTCATTGTATTATGTTTTTGTCCGCGTTTATGTTAATTTGTGCATGCACGGTCACGGTGATTGAGCTCATTGTATGTTCGTATAATTACGTAATCGTCCAATAGGGATAGCTGAGATGAAACGTGCAACCACGATGAATAATATTTAATGAAGTTGAGACAAAGGATTTGTGCATGGTGAGGTACAGTTCAACATCAAACAAAGCTCTTCTATTTTGTAGCTTTGAAGTTTGCCAGGCTTCCATGCAGACCATCATGTCTTAATAGATTGTGCTCCTGAGAATTGGCAATTCCAGCTTCTAGTTTATGCGTGCAGGGGACGATGGGAAGTAAGGTATCACATTGCTGATTATGCTGAAAAAATAAAAAATGGTGGCCGTGTAAACACGGAGTGATAGCTTATACTTGTAAATATTGAAATATTTCGGTTGTTTTTATTGAAATTTTTCAGCATAATCGGCAATATGATACCTTACTTCCCATCATTCCTTCCCTGCAGCCATAAACTAAAAGCTGGAATTGCCTATTAGTTCGGCCCAATTGGCCGTCTAATTAATTTGAGGGAGTCTGTATCCCAGATCATTGTCTGTCCGACTTAGAACATGATCACATCCACGAAGAATTATTTGTGTATTTTTTATTACATGTTTTTATCGATTAACACTCGCAGCGAGTTTGTTGAAATGATTAGTATTCTCTATATACTGTAGAGTATACTAATAAGGCTTTGTTTTGCTTTGTTTATCTTAAAATAGAGCATACTAAAAGCCAGGGGGAAATATATGGTCGTAAAGATTAAGTCACGATCTTTCTCATCAGCCTAAATACAACATTTTAATTTAGAACTGAAAATACGATGAGTGATTAGAACTAGAGAATACTTATGGTTTTTATGTGGTTCACAGGTATAAACTATTATAAACTGGCCGTTGAGAAAGATCGTGACTCTATTTTTACCTCCATATGGAAACCAGGCTTAATGAATCACATGAACTCACTGTAATTGTCGCTATGAGACAGTTCATCAGATATAGACCGCTGAAATACCGAGTTCTGAGTGGGTGTGGTCATGTTCTAACTCCCCTAACTGTTCCCCTAACCCTACCCTATCTAACTGTTCTAACTTCATGCCCTTTCACTGGTTAGACCTTTGCAAAGTCATTTTCTTTTTTGAAAGTTTAGGAAGGGAACGAACGGGAGGTGAAAAACGGAGATGCATAATGGACCATTTGCATTATAGACTAAATTTTGATCTTGACAAGTCGAGACATTTCATTACAGCTTGAAAGAGCATCACAAAATTAGTAATCTTCCAAAGTTTCGTGGCGAAATGTTGTAAAATGCGGATAATATAGCCTTGCGAAGTTTGCCGTTTTTCAGTCATTTTGTATTACAAATGGGAAATTGACATCCCAAAGGGTATTGGGCTGACAATTTCCCCCCACGTAATGCAAAATGACTGAAAAACGGCAAACTTCGCAAGGCTATATTATCCGCATTTTACAACATTTCGCAACGAAACTTTGGAATATTACTAATTTTGTAACGCTCTTTCAAGCTGTGATGAAATTTGTGTCTAGCCTTGTTTAGGTCAAAAT
>CACRXK020004855.1:0-30103 GCA_902702795.2 Paramuricea clavata | reverse complement strand
CTAATGATCTCGGAACAAAGAAATAGGTTACGTTTCGCTGCCATATGGTCAAAATGGAATATAAAGCCATTGAATGTTGTCTACAAGCGTGATAATTATACTGAATTTCCGACTAAAATTTTTTGACAACACAGTCATGTCTTGCAAATATTTGCAATCTCCTGAGCTACTAGACATATATATATATATATATATATATATATATATATATATATATATATATATATATATATATATATATATATATATATATATATATATATACCAGCATGGTCTAGTGTATATCACTGATCACAACTTCCGATTTGAACATTTTACCAATGTTCAGTGTCATAATTGATAATTTTTTACATAATATTTTTTAATTGAGCACACTTTTAATACAGTTTAAAATTTGGTAATGAATACATCGAATATGATCAACGAACATTGTTGTATTTATAAGTTTATTTGTATATACAAATTATCCGCCATATTAAAAATATTTAAATCTGCCAGGCATTCTGAAGCACCTTTAGCTGTGGCGTCACACCTAGGTCCCAGTCTCATATTACATCAGCGTTTTTTCTCGCGCTTGCTTCAGAACGACTGGGACTAGGCTGCAACTGTAGGCCTTCTGTCATGAATTGAACCGCACAGAGCCCGGTTGTCGGGCTTTAACCTCATATCAAGATTTTACTCCATTGACCGATTAATTCGATACTTTGTTTATAGGATCCTTAGAGAAAACAAGATGACTTACTTGAGAGCATCCTGGTTCAATAATCTGACATTTCTGTTGACATTGTAAGTACATGGAAGCCTCTCATATAGAGACGTGGAACACTAATAAAACAGAGCAACATTTTTCTATAAAATTGAAAATTTGTGTCATATACAGGGGGTACTACCATCATTTCATTGATAATTTTGTACTAATCTTAGAAATTCATTTCGTAGAGACCTTCATGATAATGACATCAAGGAAATTGAATTGGACTCTTTCAAGGATTTAGGACATCTTTATAAACTGTAAGAAATTAACTTTCACCACATGTTATTTTCTTGAATCGCGCGCGGTCTAATACATTGAATTTATTCCATATTGCGTTATGGAAATCAAATCAAGGCGGGTAAGTGTCAACTGTTTACTACCGCATAGTTGACCACAAGGAATAGGCCCCACCGTCCAGAAAAGGCTTTGGGGACAAATACCAGGCATGATGGTTACGGTTGATTGAGACAATGGAGACAATAAGCAAGTAACTCATCTTTCTAGAGATTGGCGATTCTAACATTTACATCAGCGACTCACAATGATAATTTTGATTAGTGATAATTTTGTAGACCATTATAAGTTAATAAATTATTGATATCGTGCATCCAAAACACAAGTTTTTAGGGCTCTTTCAAAAAACATGGGGAAAGTTTTAAAATCTAAAACATTTAAAATTTTAACAAGGAATATTCAGTTAAAGTGCATATAACATGAAATTTCTTATTTTGTTAAATGAGATTTTTCAGTTTCTTGTTTTTATGGTTTGTTCCCGAGATATTTCAATTTGTTTGATATGCAAATGAGTGTGAATATGTCCGCTAATTTATGACGTCATGATGGTTGGAAGCTCTTCAAAATTGTTGAATATCACTGCTATCATCAAAGATGATAATTTCAAACTTCACTCACTGGTAAATGTGATGAAACATTGGAGAAAAACGTGAACAGATATCTACAGTTTTTAGAGTTAATAGATTTATATCCAGTGTAAGTTGAGCTTGCAACCAACGTGACGTCATAAATTAGCGGACATATTCACACTCATTTACATATCAAACAAATTGAAATATCTCGGGAACAAACCATAAAAACAAGAAACTGAAAAATAAGTTACACAACAACTTAAAGAGTTCTTTCGTTTAAGAAAATAAGAAATTTCATGACATCATGCACTTTAACTCAAATGGAGTTATTTCTAGGTTAATCAGGAGAGTTTAACCAGAGAGTTTTTATTAGAGTGTATATACTATATTTTCAGCGATATACAAAGAACCAAGATGCGATCTCTACCTGAAAATTTGTTTGATCCACTTCATTCACTCCTGATTGTGTAAGTATACTGCGGCACTCTTACAGAACAATATACATTCAAGCTTGTACAAATAAGAGACGTACTCCACCATATCACAAGAGCACAAACACTGTTAGTGTGCACAAACACTGCCTGGTCACTTGTGGGAGTGGCATGGAGCTGGTTGTGTAGTCACAATCAGAAGCAGAATCGAAATAAATTTAAACACAATAATTCAAAATCAGAAAATAATACTAATGTGGTCGTAGGTAGGCTCATATAGCGTGTTTTGAGGCGTGAACCACCGGAGTATGTTCTATTCTTGGGTCTCTTAAACAGGATTTCCTGCATTATAAGTGATGTTATGAAGTTTATTGTTTTATGATATTACAGGGATCATTAATACTTAATTTCTGTAATAGGATGGTTTCGAGTGCAATTTGGAACAGGGGTGTATATTCGTCAATGAACGTTGATTCTTCCCCCCCCCCTTCTTTTCAGATTTGATTCTTTTCCCCATATCTTTACTACATCAGCCTCAAAGGCCTGCACCTAATAGTAATACTGTAACATATAGTATATTTGTCCCCTCCCCAAGATAGAATAAAATACATAAATTATAAATTAGCTAGTTATAAGTTATTATTTCCTAAATTTGCAATCCTCAGTAAAGCTTTTCATATTTATTTAAGTTACTTTCCACTAACATGAACAATCAACATTAATACAGTAATTAATTCAGCTAAAAAATCTCAGTGGCAAAATCATTTTGGAAAGTGGAAACACAGATTTTCACGAATTATCCACGGAAATTTTTCTCTTCTTTTCCCTCTGCCTTTCCATTTTTTCTACTCTTCTTTGATTTTCTTCCCTAGTCCTAAGACCCTTTGATTCTTTTCCCCCACGCCAGGGGGGGGGGATTATAGAAGAATATACACCCCTGATTTGGAATAAAACATGCATACACGAGTGAGTTTTCAAAGAACATCAAAATATGGGGTCTTCAAAAACTCACGAGTTCTTGTTTCATCCAAATTTAACGAGAAACCATTCTATTACGTATTAATAATATATATATATATATATATTATATATATATATATATATATTAAAAATGTTCGAAACAATGGTACTTTTAACTTACGTAGTTTACAGCAAACTGTCTACAGACAAAGTTTTCCTGCTTTGTTATATCACATTATACAACGCTAACGGCTTGAAAGTTTCACTCAACTATACAAATTTTGTCATTCTTGTTAAGGTAAATTCTTTTCCATTTAAAAAAGGATAAAAGCTATATATTTTCCAGCCGAACTCACTTTTGCTTTACATAGCGAGGCCGCAATGTCTGTTTTGTTTTGAATGCGTGACCGTTACTTGAGGACTGTTTTAAGCATGAATGGTTGATTTTAGATACCATGTTTTTCACAAATCAGATCAGTTTCTTACAGATTTTTGCACAGTGGATACAGATTTTTCCACAGTTGTTACAGAGTTTTGCACTGTGGTTACAGCATTTTGTACTGCTGTTTGAGAGTTACTATACTGAAATCAACCAATCACATTGAAGTAACATTTTTATGTACGTTATTTGTTAATATACCATCCAACATAAACATAGGGAAACTAGCATTGCTGGTGTGACTTTATGCCAAATCAACGATGCTAAATCTTATTAATTAAACTGGCAAAGGTTTGTTACATTTTCAAAGATTATTTTAGTTGCGATAAAAATCTGAACACTGCCCCCCTCCTCAATGAAAGAAAATTTTAGCAAGGGGAGTAAGCTTCCCCCTCCCATCAAGCCCCTCCACCACACCTCTGCCCGGAGCTGTCTCCTCCACTGGCCCTTCTTGCGTCATTGGAAGGCCACAATTCTGGAGCGCCTGCCAAATTTTGTAGAGAAAATGCATCGTTCCTATCTAGCATATGGAGTAATACTTGCTTTCACTTTTAAAGCAATTTTGTACACTAACAGTTTATTTGGGAAATAGAACTAATGCAAAAAATTGTAAAGAACTGCTCGAACTTACTTTTTAATTAAGTCATTTCACGTATAAAATCATTAGAGAATTAAATTATATATTGCTGACGAGAGATACAGCTCATGATCGTTATTTAGGAGATGTACAATCAGATGCGATTTTTATGAAAGCCGCAATGTGATTGGCTGAAACGATTCCTCGTTAATTCCGTAAATCACGGCACTTTTGCACAAAGGCAGATGGAAATAAAATATTGAGATTGTAAGAGTTTCGTTTCTGTAAATACTACCAATGTCCTGCACGTAGAATTTTGTGCGTGAGCAGGTGCAGCGGTCTAGCTTACGGACCCTCTTGAAATATTAGGGCTGAAAACGAACCCCTTATCGTCCACTTACGCCTGCATTCTTAAAGCTCACTCACCTGCACACACACTCAAAGAGTTGAGGTTCAATCTGAGCTCCCCTTGAGTGCCAATGCTGTTTATGAATAGCTGGAGGGTGAGTAGTCACACAGTAAAGTACGAGTCTAACCCCGCAGCTTGTTCAAAAGCAGCACTGATACTCAAGGGAAGCTCAGCTTGAACCTCCACCTTTTGAATGTGAGTTTGAGTGTGAGTGAGCAATTAGAATACAGACGTTAGTGTCGTATGCAGGCACTTAGTACATAGGTTTCAGTGTACTCATGAATTAATGCAGTACGACTCATGCACTTTTGCAATTGCCCTTTATTATACATCGTTTGTTTCAAAACATTCCATTGAAAGATTATTTGACAGAGAGATAAATTGTTATCTGTTTTCAATTCAATTGCTAAATTAGTATAGAAAAACCTCAAAATGTAGATCTTAAACAACACTGAAAAAGTTGCCAAATTTTCTCTTTTATCAATCACTTTGATTTCCTTTCCATGTTGAAGATGCATGACTTTTCCAATTTCAGGTGATCGACGATTGCAGGGATATGCCCACCTCGCCATCCCTCGCTTCAAAATCCGGCCTTGATAAAATTTTCATAGATGGCACAGTAACATTCAACTCATATATTTCCAGGAAAGTAGACGACTTTACCCACTGTTGTGCTGCACAAGCAGCAAAGGCGGATGTTTTATGCGACATTCGTCATCAAGATGGCTTATCAAACTGTGGTGGATTGCTGAAGTACACAGTTCTCAAGTATTTTATTTGGATTTTTGGCATTTTCTCCTTTCTGGGGAACTTGGCTGTGATTTTGTGGAGGTAAATTTGCTTATGTTACATAAAATTCAAGTTATATAAAACATCCAGAACGAAGGCTTTAAGAGAGACTAATCCCTAGGGCAGATGAAAATCCCGAGAGACTTATCTGGCCAAAAGTCGACTTTCGGAGGTTTAACCGACTTATAGTATGATTAGCGAGGTTTTGTTTCCAAAACAGCTCGTACGATTAAGGTACGTAGGAATCTGGTTCAACATGTGCACTTTAAATGCTTTAATGTGGAGGAGCTTATATTTTACACAATTTTATCATTTAAAGTCCCACAAGTGAAACAGAAAATGTTTTTGTGATAAATTCGCCGAGTCGGTCCTGTGAGAACTTTGACTGTTGGTCTGATATATACCATGGCACCTTCGTATCTATACATGAACTTGCGGTAAGAGGACGACAATTGGACTATGTAGCAAAGTTAGTTAGAGCGCTGGATGGAGCTGGAGAGGAATCACAGGTGCGATTCCTGTCAGAAGGCCTATGGTTGCAATATTCTCAGCTGCCCAGGTTATGCTTAATTGCATGGCGCATGGTTTGGCTGCTAGAAAGCTGGAGTCTAAATAAATGTATAAACGGCTTAGAGTCGAAATTTCTATCTATACAGAGACTTTCAACAAAGGGTCAATCATGGTCTTTTTTAGCTATGTAAGAGGAAATAATATAGCCTTCTTCCAGGAATCGGATTTGCCACTCAATTCACATTGGAAAAGCGGCCCTGCAAAATTAACCTCAACAATACTGTTAACACGTGTACATGAATCCTAATTGACTGCAGTACCCTTTCCAAGAAATTTTACGCGGGGGGAGGTTGAATAGAGGGGATTATGTAGGGGATAATGTTCTTCCTAATTGGGAAAATTGGGCTATAAAGTCGACTTGGGAAAAAGCGGGCTCTCCCTCCTTTTATAGCTTTAATTAATTAGCTTTTAACATATTAATGTATCTTAATTAAGCTATGACTTTCATTTTTGATCTTAGAAAATTCAAATTGATTTTGCGAATGCAAATTTATGTTTTAATTAGGTAGTTCGAGTGTTAAGCCGGGAAAATTTTATTTATGATGAAAATTTGAGGTCACAGAAACGCCTTTCCTGCACTTACAGTATGGGCAGTTTAGGCCATTCAATGCATTTGCTTCCCGCCCTACTTTTTTAAATTTTCAGGAAAATGTGTCATTTGTATCAATTTAATTTAATTTAATTCAACGTATTAAAATTTTATATCGGCATAATGCAAATTATAATACTTATTACAATGATGGTTTTTGCATTTCCAGAGTATTTACAAAAGACCAAAATCCAGTGAATTCATTTTTGCTAACAAACCTCGCTGCTGCTGACTTCCTGATGGGTGTTTACCTGTTAATAATCGCATTCAAAGATACGTCCTGGAATGGAGTGTACTATAAACATCATTTCGCTTGGCGGGAAAGTGACTTATGTATCATAGCTGGAGTTGTTGCAACTATTTCAAATGAAACGTCCGTTTTTTCTTTGCTCATAATAACTTTAGATCGTTTGATTTGCATCGTCTTTCAATTCCGTTTCCAAAGATTGTCGTTGAGAAAAGCGATATTTATTATGGGAATCGTTTGGTCAATTAGTATTGTCATTGCACTTGCACCATTGTTTAACGATGCTTACTTCTTTGACGAAGACGGGGAAGTGAATCTCTTTGGTCAAACTGCACTGTGTCTACCGTTTATTTTGTCCAGTGAAAGACCAGCCGGATGGGAATATTCAGTATTTGTCTTCGTCACTCTAAATGGGTTTTCATTCTTCTGCATCGCCATTGCCTATGCAATCATCTACCGCACAGCGACGAAAGCAAGGAATGCCGTGAGATCGACAAGAATAAAGCAGGATTCGGTAATTGCCAAAAGAATGATGTTTATAATATTGGCTGATTTTCTCTGTTGGTTTCCAGTGATCATTTTAACTATTATGGCATTGGCAGGAAGTCTTTACGATCCATCACAAGAGGTATATGCCTGGACGGCCGTGTTTGTCTTGCCCATCAACAGCTCCGTCAATCCCTATCTCTATACATTTTCAACACGATTTGTACAAGAGAAAATATTTGGCGCGGAAATTGTTCAAAATAGGCAACACCATCCAAATGTAGCTTCACAACCAGGTAAATTTTATTACTAAGTATTGTTGTCATTACGAGTGTTCTGATTGGCCAACAGCTTACAGCTAAATACGCAAACCACACAATTTCCAGGTTTAGCCATTGGTATGATTTTTATAGCAAGCTGCTGTTACATAATATAGACAGACTGATGGTCGACCCAGCCAAAAAGGTGTATAAATGTTGCCACGCCATAATTCCCTATGATTCGTCATCAAAATGCTGTTGCCATGGTCCTAACCAGTGCGAGTATGAGAAACATTCACCACCCTGAACGTCTGCCATTTTGAATATTCTCAGGGCGTCAATGCCTCTTATAAGCGCATTGGCTAGACCAAGAAGTCAATTCTGTATGCATCTATTCTGTACCACTGCTTTAGACAGACGAATAAAAACACGAAAAAACAACATAAATTAACGACGTTTCTTACTTCTTTTTTGTGCAAAAAGCAGACTTTTTCGACGTACTGCAGTTACCAGAATTTCAGTATTTAAGGTGGCTACCTACAGTGATACAGTTTAAAATACGATTTATATATAGATCAGACTTCATCCTCGCGACCTGCGCGTGGAATATCCTCGTGTTCACTTTTCGGTAAAAGTATTGAAACAAGCCGCAGGATGTTTTTTGGCGTTTTCATCTACAAAGAAAGCTCCAGTTTTTCATTATAATCCCAATTTGTTCTGAAACTGACCAGTACGTATGTCATTAACTAGTTTAATTTATTTAACCTATCTTTTAGTGCGTTTTTACGTATTTACGTTCAGCATTGCCATTCATATAAATGCTCTAAATTTTCAACTTGTTGTGTCGCGAACTGAAATGATACTGTCTTCTATTAACTCTTGAACAGTGAACTGTCGCCGAAACTTATGTAAGTCCTGTCAATCAATTCAATTGACAGGTATTGTTTTAACTGCGCTAAATTAAATAAAACAGAAATGAGTTGTTTTATATGAAAAGTCAATTTTGTTGTTCGATGTTTTGAAAAGATTTCACACCGATTTTAACACAAAAACAAATGTGAAGAAACACTGGATGAATACAATGCGTAATAGTGTTTTTATTATTGGTATATATATTTTCAACAGTAATATTTTATTTTCATGTCAAACAAGTCAGAAATATCTTTTTGTATGTATTGTAAGTCAAAAAGTTGAAATCACTATAAATCACACACATTTTGTGTTGTCACACAGTACAATTTACACGCACGCGCAGGTCGTGCTCATGCCGAGTCGATTATTTTTCATGTCAGCGCCTGGCCGCGCCGATTTTAGCGATGATTTTCTCGTGCTTTCATCGGTGAAATTTTTTTAAACTTCTAGAAATTCTACAAAAAACTTCTTCTGTAACCGTCATTCACGAATATCTCGAAAACTTATTTGTAAACCTCCCTTCAAATATGAAGGTTTGATATGTTTTTCCTTTATGGACCAAAAGTGCAAAAGATTAAACATCATGGTTGCCATGGCAACGCTAACACTGTTTTAATGTGTTCATAAATGAACATCATACAGCTTCTGAACTTTCCTGGAAAAGATCATATTGTCTTCAGTGTATTTAATATAAATTCGGTTCAAAGCAAACGTTACTCAAAATACCTAGAATTTTAGAGAACTGTCAGGAGCCACCTTAATGAACTTCTTGAACTGTTATTATGATACTTCAATTTGTTTAAGTTCTTGTTTGTATTGCCCATTGCTTTTCGGTTTTTCTGATATCCGGAATTATCAAGGTCTCGGTAAGTGTTATCAGTTCGTCTTGGGTGTGACTGGTAATATTTACCATTAATTTCCTCCACATTGTTAATTTTGGATATCACAAAATCCAAAGTGAAGACCAGGACTAATTTTTTTTCCCTTTTACAAAAATACAAAGCCAAGAATGAAGTTAATTGTCACGATGACGAATTGTGACTGATACAAATTTGCCTGTCAAAAGAGAAATGACGTACTGTAGCTCATAACAGGACACTATTCCTTAATACAATAATTATCTCCGCATTAATTTCGTCCCAGAAAATGACAGGATCGTCTAACGGTTGTGTTACAATAAGCGATTTATCTAGGAGCTTGTCTCGCAATTTTGTTGCGCGACACAAGTTGTACGCGAAATTACAAGGCGTAACATGCCTCCACTTGTTCCAACAAGCATTCCACTAAGTAGAATAACGTTCTACTTTGCGCGATCGATATGATTCCGGCAACGCTCCAACGCATTTTTGAAGCATTGAACAGTGTAACATCCCTCATGCAACTTGTTCGTAATGTTGATGAATAGCCAACAATTTGTTGATGAATTAGCTTACGTGAATAGCCAAATACCAACTACCCTGCACCTAACCATTCTTGAGGAGGAGCTGAGGGGTCATAAAAGTGTTCTAAACACACACCGCACGAAGAATTTACATGGCGTTATTAAAATCGCAGCGAGGCCTAATGGCGCGGACGTTTCACACAACTTTAATTAACGTAATAAGTTAATTACTTTTGACTTATTTACAGGACGCGTTGGCAACAAACCTAAATTTTCTGGAAGTTACAAAACGTCTGGCGTAGAAATGTCCCCAGCGCCTCCTGACATGATTGCCGATGATGGAGCACCAGAAATGATTAACGAAGCTTTTAGATCTGACGATAATAGAATGTAAATCTTTAATATGTGGAGAGACCTTCAACTTTAGTTTTTGAGGCTATATACAGCCTACGTAAATTTTAAACGATTCGATAAATTGCACTTTTAGTGATAAAGTGCTTCAAAGGGAAAAGAGTACTCTACATTCTCTTCATGGTCTCAAAACTCGGGTTAAAAATCGCAATATCGCCTATATATGACTCTATTGAAATCATCTTGAAATTTTGCATTTTAAGCAACATTGTCAAATGCTGAAATTGTCAAACACTCGGCTGCAAAGTCAAAAACCAGAAGTACCAAAATATCCACAAACGTTAAAGATGATGTCCACCCCGTTCTGCGCATCAGTTCTTCTCATAACAAAGGGGGACCCCCAGATATAAACATTGCCCAAATTTTGCATCTTTCGAACTTTTTTGAATTGCAACGTACAGTTTATATTCATTTACAAGTGTAGCGAACCAGAAAAGTGTATATTCAGTTAGGATATCATGGCTTACAAATATAGCAGCTTAAAACATAAACAAACTAGTTCGCGCATGTGCACAGGGGTGGACATCATCTTTAAGACTGTAAGAAAATGGCTGTTGACAGCTAGCGATAAAAAATGCCATCATAGGCTGACTGCACTCGATCGCTTGTTACGGATTCGTTTGTTACTGACGACATCGAATTTAGCTCTTAAAATTGCGATAATATGACAAATTGAAACGAAAACTGTTAAAGATTTTCCCAGTAATTGTAATTTCTTATAAAGTGCAGCTAACCTCAATTATTTTTATAATAACTTATTTGGAAGATTTTCGTTTGTTCACTTTGTTTCTGAGATGCACATGTTTCAGTTTGTTTGGTATGCAAATATCCGGAATTTACGTCACAAATGCATAATCACTTAAAGTAAAAGTTTGTATATCGTATTCACAATCGAGTAAAGTTTAATTCATTAAAATGATGAAGTTTGGAGTTGTGGGAGGATTTCATACCTGTATGTAAAACACCATTTAGCCTTTGTATTTCATGATATTTATCAGTACCTTACATTCTCTGATCAGTTATTATTCATATATGTGACGCAAATTCCGGACATTTGCATATCAAAAAAAACTGAACAAGTGTGCAACGAAATCTTCAAAATGAGATACAATTTTTTATCATTTCAAAGGTTCTTAGGAATGAGATGATAAACTAATTGAGGTTAGGTGCACTTCAAAAAATTTACCCTGTATAAATCACGCCATTACCTCATATTATTTTTCGAGTTGTTATTCCTTGCCGAGCCACGGAAGACGCTGTAGCACAAAATAATATCCGGTAGAGCGGATATTATTATTAAAAATATGAATAATATGCCCAAATTTCCCCTCATCCATTGGACAGCAAACAATTTTAAGACCTATTCCTGACTGTGTTTACTTCAGACAACACGACAACATTTTTTTTAAATATACACAGAATATTCAAAAGAATAAACTGCTTTTATACATGAGCCAATCAGGAGCAAGCATATAGAGAGCACTTAATAAAATTAGATAGAAATGTGAGATATTATAATATGAGTACAATCATTATCAAGGCTAGACGAAAACAACTTCACAGTACAGCTGGCGAAGGCGGAAGGCCTTATTATCAAGTTTTAAAGGTAATTCACTAAATTTTGTTAATTTTTCTTGTACAACAACTGCGCTAAGGCCCACTTTTAATCCCCGTTTACAGTATTTTTAAATTTAGATTAATTTTATAAGTTAGCGCTGTATCAAAAGTTCTCTACAACGCTAATGTATTCCGGTCTTATCCATGAATTGGTCCTAATATATAATGATTCGGGTTCGCTACGGTTAAACTCTAGTTAGTTTTATGAAGTGTAATATACGTGCTCTATTATATAGAGCTTGTGCAAGTTCGTGTACGCTACGAAACTCTACTACAAACCTGGGATAAAGTTAGGCAAGTGTATTTCGAAGTCTGTAGTATAGTTATAACAGGTGCAACACGAGATTTCTGACTTGCTAATGCTTGACTATTGCAGTTTTACACATGCGCGGACGAATAGAATGATTGGTTTCGGGTCACACATATTTCGCAAATGCTACTGCTATCAATATATAGAGTCGTTTTCGATCTTCCTTGCCCTCGTTTTTCGCTGTTATTTCATCACCAAACGCGGTAATGAAATGATTCATATATCTTTTCACACCTCGCAGTTTGCGATCAAAACACGGACACCTGCACGCGCATAAGTTATTCATGCGCGTGCGTTGAACAAGCTTTAGAAATGTCAAGTTTTCCGAAAAGGGTATTGAAGGGTCTCGTCCTAAGCCACGGTCAAACGAGGATGAGAGTTGAGAGAAATGGAGGACATTTACTGTATACGGTTAACATTTCTATAGCGTAAATTTACATACATGTGGCGGTTATGATCATGCAAATGCGCTTTACATCACAATACTGCGCTTACCTAAATTACTTAGTTAGCCTAGACTACATTATCTTTACAACAATTCGATATTACTTTCTTACCTAACCCACCCTGTCATCAAGGTGGGAGGAAGGAGAAGCACCTGCCGAAAACACACACGACTTTCCGCAGAGCGTTGACTGACTCTTTTCACATGAGTCCGTAGTGAGAATCGAACCCACAATCTCAGAGGGGCGCTAATTACTATACGCGGCGTCTGCCGACTGCGGCCCGAAGCCCCAAGGGACATTTCAAGCATTCTTACAGGGAAAATGTCAAGCTCTAGATAGTTTGACATACAAAATAAAAGTTTGATGAGTGTTCCAACTATGTTTCAATTTCAATAAAATCTATGGCAGTGTGGGGATCGAAATTAAGCACTATAAGTTACAGCTAACTATAGTCGCGTGACTGCCCAATTCCAGCGGCGCTCTCATCCTCGTTTAAAAGGGGGTTTATAGACAGATACGATAGGCGAAAGCTCGAAATTGATAGGGTTACAGCTACCAGCTGAAAACACAAGCAGAATTTCGACGTTTCGCGCGAAAGGCCCTTCGTCTGGACGTTAGTAGCGACTATATAACTTCCAATTAATGAAGTGCGTTCCCTCGAAACGTCGAAGTTCTCCTTGTACGGCTTTGAAATAGTTGCAGTTGCATCCTTATCAATCCACAGCTTTCTTCATCGTCATTAGCCACACTGGCACAGATCGTTCGAGATTTGGACAAATACCGGCCTAACCGGGGATCATCGAGCGAATAATTTTTGTTAGTATTTTTGCACAAGTGAACATAACAAATCCTACAACCTGATTGGTCAAATTTGACGTATTAAGCTGTTAAATTCACCTACAGGTGAATATAACAAAACTGAAATTTTCAAAATGGCGGCTAGCCGGTTTGTGGAAGTTTACTGATAAAGAAATAAGCGAAATTAAAATAAATTCGGTACCAAATAACACAAAGGACTTGTGTAAAAATACTAAAACAATTATTCGCCTCAGGCTCGGTGATTATCGGGGAATATTCACCTCGACTTCGTCTCGGCGAATATTCCCCGATAATCACCTCGCCTTCGGCGAATAATTGTTAATTGTTACGGCTTCGGTAATAATTTAAAATCATCAAGCTCGTAAATGGCATTTGGAAGTGAGTTTATAGCGACCCAAATATTACCACAAACACTTTTCTTGGACCAAGAATACTAGTTTGTTTACTGAAATTCAGAATTTTATTGAATTTATTGAACAGGTTTACAATAGACATTTATTGAACAGGTTTACAATAGACATTTAGATAAAGTTAAGCAGCATTATAGGAAAAGAGGAAGAAAAAAAATATACGGGAGACTGCAGTCATTATTAGTGATATGAGGGGTCGGGCGGAAGATATTTTACAATTTAAATTTTATCACTCAGCATAATTCTTCATTTGCCACGCCAAGGATACTGTTTATTTTTATAGCTTCTCTTCGTTTCACCTCGGTTTGGCTAATAGACGTTAACCGCGGTTTCGCTCAGCTTCAGAAAGTTCTACATTCCACGGACATGCATTTTTACCGCAAAACGGCTTCCAGTTCCAGTTACATATTGAGACCAGAGGAGTAAACGCTGACCATGGGAGGCAGGCTCGTATGTCTGATACGGTTCGCGCATTGAATGAGTATTATATATGAGTATAAAACAACACATTATTTTTGTTGTTTACGAGCAACAGTATGGCTCAGGATTGCCGGAGTATCTTATCTAGTTATTTGTGAAGGCGTGTTGGAATAAAATACTTGTGCAGATCATGTCGGATAATGAGGAGAAATCTACAAGTATGTACATGAATACTACGACTACTACGAATACTACTAAAATCCTGTAATTTTTTTCATTAATACAAGACGATTTTTAAGTTTCATTAGAGATTAGTGTATTCCACACTGTATAGTATATTACTGTGAATATCATTTCCATTTGTCATTAGTTTACCACCTCAATTAAAAAGCTACCTCAATTAATTTAACTCTTTGCGAGCCACCCCAGGCCCAGTCCTCGAGAGGTTGACGGCTAGAAATTTCATATCTTCGGTGCAGTACATGCTATGAAGACAGAAATACTACCATTCGATTCAGAAATAAAAGATCAACTAATTCCAAACGATAGTTATAGTCATTATTAACATTGTAGCGATTTATGGGAGTTTGAAAGTCAAACGCGATCGTATATTGTCAAATTACGCAATTGTCCGAACAAAAATATAGACTAGCCATACCTTTCGCCGAAAATAACTTCGGCCCCTTCGAACATATCGTCTTTGTAATAGTCTTGTTCGAATCCCCATCCAAAACACTATTTAGAGTGTTATTTGCAAGCCTGTATCTTCAAATTTGCATCTTTTATCACGGTATTTCCATTTCTTGTCCGACTGTTGAGCTCGAAGTGAGCTAATCCCATTCTACAGGTCAAATTGCACCCACACGCGTGAGTTTGACGTCATCCCAGCCACAGGAGCTTTTTATTGGCCAATTATTGCGCAATGTACGCGCGTGCGAGTAAAACCCGACATCTTGAAAAATTCAAAACAATAGATACTCCTATAAAATACAAAACAATGGAAACTCCGAAGAAATTCATATTTTTAATTCAACGTTTCGACTACTGTTGAGTCATCATCAGGATTTTAAAATATTTGGTTAGGTGGAAAACGCGGACACGCGGACATGCGGACAAGCGGACATGCGGACACGCGGACACGCAAGTCAAGTGGAAAACGCGGACATGCGGACACACAAGTCAAGTGGAAAATGCGGACATGCGGACACGCAAGTCAAGTGGAAAATGCGGACATGCGGACACGAAATTTACTGAACTTCAAAAAATCTATTACGACAATAATTAATATTTTTCGCGTGATATTGAAAGTTATCAATGCCGTGTATTTCTCTCTCTTTTCTCTATCTTAGTTTGTGAGCTCGTTTAGTGTATTTCGTTTATTTCGCTTCTTTTTTTAGTTACAAAAACAAATCTCGCCATGGGCCATGGCTTTATATGTTCTGCATGTAAAGAAGCTCGTTTTCTGCTGGCAAATTGATGTCATATTTACATTCAGAAAGCTATATCTGCAGGTGTGATGTCATAATTACACAATCAAAACGGAGATTGTATAGAAAATAATGGCTGAAGATTGATAATGGATTGGCGTGCGAAATTAGTACTGTTTTCATGTATTTTACTTACAGTATTGAAGATTCTAAAAAATCCACTCACAAAATACAAAACAACGGCAATTCAGAAAAGAAACGTTTTCATATATTCAAGTTTCAACTACATATGTTTTAATCAAATGATACTAGGTTATATTTTACAAGTGAGGAATTACAGAGTAATTCAGTTGATATACATACACATACGTATATATTATGAGGTCTTTTGATGCTTTACTTCCCTGCTTCAAGGTTAAGTTCTCAGTGCAAAGTTGTAGCTGATCATGACTAACTTGTGATTGCCGATCAACACTAGGGGTACAGTTGATCGCACGCGCAGGTATAGTTTTGCAACTATTTATTCGTCGGGATCATTATTATGACACAGGGTGTATAAAAAAATGCAACCTCGGAATTTCCTAAGAAATCACTTTGCAATTCTTAAGCATAAAAGATTTTAAGCCCCTGGGAATTGAAATCGAATTGCTAATAGATCATATTACTGTTAAATAAATGCATAAATTTTGCTTTATGCACTCGCGTGTGCAATAATTTTGACAGTTGTGCTATTTTAAATTCCCAGGCACCTAAAATCTTTTGTCTTAAAACCATGTCGATTTCTTGGGAAATTCCGAGGTTGCGTTTTTTTTATACACCCTGTACAGGGTGTCCCAAAAAAAGTGACACTATAGAAATTATCCTATTGTTATAATTTGAATGCCCTAGCACTAAGTTGATCCCACACACAACTTCTGCTTCTGGAATTTAAAATAAAAAGCAAACCGTTTATTAGTGTAATAGCATAGTTGCCCGGGTTTCTTTTGTTTCAACAGGGACGTTTAATCACGTATCGCCCGCTGTAGCGGGCGATTAGTTCTAATCGCCCGCTGTAGCGGGCGATTAGAACTAATCGCCCGTTACCAAGGGTCACACCTTTGTCTCCCTGACGACTACGCATTAGGCAAGTGCCTCACGCACATAATCGTGCAAGGAACAGCAATAGTTAGCTCAGAGCCGTCAATAGTCTATCATCCGATCCCTGAGTTGCCGCATCATTTAAATTACGCACGTGCAGTCTCCAAATTTATACTAAGATATTTAGCGTGTTTGTTGTGGTACGTTAAATGATAGATTGCGCATGCGTAACCGATTAAAGCGTAAAAAGTGCGCATGTGCAACAAGCTTTTACATCCCACAAGCAATGAAGCAAATGTTTTAGCTTAAATACGCTGAATCCAAGTAGGGCATGTTTGTCCATTTTTAAATGGGAGCGAAACTATGCTATTACAAACTAATAGCATGGCTTTTCGGGAGATTAGTGATTAAATGGCCCCTAACCCTCGGCAGGTTTGCGGAATTCCCTCGGGCTTCGCCCTCGGGAATTCCGCAAACCTGCCTCGGGTTACGGGGCCATTTAATCACTAATCTCCCTCAAGCCATGCTATTACTTATAATAATCGTTTTGCTTGACTCAGGCGTTAAAACATTTGGACAAAGCGAAAACGTTTTAAAATGCTTAAATGTAAATACAAGATGCCGAAGGTCAGGAAATATATCTATATCACAACGAATTTTTTGTCATTTGAAGCGAGGGATATTGGATAGCGACAAAACTTAAATATTTATTATAAATTGAGTTATAGCACCGAAAGTTAACTAATTTGTTTAATTATTAAGTGCATTCAACTTAGCCGAGCAAGTGTGCTTCAATACTAAAATTCTGGCAAATTTTACAGGGAATGTTTTGTCTGAATGAAGATTTAATTCATTTGAAAGGGTTCTATTTTAAGGGCAGAATGTCTTCCTACAAGGAAAGTTCCTACCGCTTGTTCCGGACAACCTGGAACTTAATGGATTACAGGCTAGGCTTGGGTAAATTATGTATAGGTTATTTTGAGCATAATAGGGCTTCAGAAGCATAATAGACACTTACGAGGATAGTCGGCATAATTGGCTGTTTTCGAGCAAACATTTCAAAAATAATAAAATAATGCTTTGGCTTTGGGGCTAGAGTCTAAAGAAATAAAAAAAATAAATGAGACTATAGCACAGGCCAGGATCCTGGGCACTAGTAAAACAATGAGTTTTGTCACGAGAGTTAAAACAATGAATTAGTTGTAAATGCTTTGACTGTATTGAGAGGACCCACTCAAAAAGTCAGATCTGGCTTGTTTGAACATTTTTCTACCTATTAAAATAGAATTTTTCTCGAGCATAATTCGAACATAATAGGCTGTTTCACGATAATTCTATATCATAATAATGATCCCGACGAATAAATAGTTGCAAAACTATACCTACGCGTGCGATCAACTGTACCCCTAGTGTTGATCGGCAATCACAAGTTAGTCATGATCAGCTACAATTTTGCACTGAGAACTTAACCTTGAAGCAAGGAAGTAAAGCATCAAAAGACCTTATAATATATACGTATGTGTATGTATATCAAATTACTCTGTAATTCCTCACTTGTAAAATATAACCTAGTATCATTCGATTAAAACATATGTAGTTGAAACTTGAATATATGAAAACGTTTCTTTTCTGAATTGCCGTTGTTTTGTATTTTGTGAGTGGATTTTTTAGAATCTTCAATACTGTAAGTAAAATACATGAAAACAGTACTAATTTCGCGCAACAATCCATTATCAATCTTCAGCCATTATTTCCTATACAATCTCCGTTCTGATTGTGTAATTATGACATCACACCTGCAGATATAGCTTTCTGAATGTAAATATGACATCAATTTTGCCAGCAGAAAACGAGCTTCTTTACATGCAGAACATATAAAGCCATGGCCCATGGCGAGATTTGTTTTTGTAACTAAAAAAAGAAGCGAAATAAACGAAATACACTAAACGAGCTTACAAACTAAGACAGAGAAAAGAGAGAGAAAAACACAACCTCGGCATTGATAACTTTCAATATCACGCGAAAAATATTAATTATTGTCGTAATAGATTTTTTGAAGTTCAGTAAATTTCGTGTCCGCATGTCCGCGTTTTCCACTTGACTTGCGTGTCCGCATGTCCGCGTTTTCCACTTGACTTGCGTGTCCGCATGTCCGCGTTTTCCACTTGACTTGCGTGTCCGCATGTCCGCGTTTTCCACTTGACTTGCGTGTCTGATTGGGTCGTAATGTATGCGAAACAGGGGTGGTCGAGAAAGATTAAAAAGATTTTTGTTGGCATCTCAGTGATCTCAGTCGAATGAATAATATTAGATGGGTATTGTAGATGGAAATTGTCGAGTGGAAATTAATATACATTTATTATACCTGACCGGGAACAGCTGTGAAAAATGCAACTTTAATTTAGGTCCCTGGCAGGAATCGACCCTGCGGTCCTACGATTGCAACTGGTCTACAGGGTGTCTAAAAAAAAACGCTATGGAAATTCAACAGGCTGTTGTGCATCACAAACTTAAAGTGCCTATGACACGAAATTTCACCCCGAGTGTTTATGAATTATGATTGCATTGTAAAGATCACTTAAAATTACTTAATAATTTATTTTATAGAATTTTGGTAACTTGCTTCCTTTGCAAGATATTCAACTTTGTTTCATACATGTATGCAAATATCACCGGTGTGACATCACATCGCACAATGACATTTTGCAAACGCAATATTTTACCTTGATAAAATAGCTTTTACAAACAAGTACAGAAGGTTAATTACCAGTTATGAAATTAATACATATACAAGGGCAATTTTTAAGTTTTTTAGATACGTATTCGTCAAAAAAACCATACTTTTCTCAAAACTCATTATGTGATGTGATGTCACACCGGTAATATTTGCATATGAAACAAAGTTGAATATCTTGAAAAGGGAGCAAGTTACCAAAATTCTATAAAAGAAATTATTAAGTCATTTTAAGTGATCTTTACAATGCAACCATAAACCTTTGGGGTGAAATTTCGTGTCATAGGCACTTTAATTAACTAAACAATTCAATTTTTACATAGGGCGAAAAAGCTGTTATTTAGCTTTTCTATGATATATTTCTTAGGCCGTAACGATGAGAAATGGCTACATGCTCGTCAAATAAAAATTTTCGGTCGAAATCACATTCTTCCACCGTTGGGAATTGAAAATACATTAATTATGCAAAGTTAATCAATCCAAATAGACCAAAAGCACCGCGAGTCTGCTGCAAGGTACTTGTTTCGTCAAACGTTTTGATTACGAATTTTCTCTGTTCAGGGGTTAATGGACCTTTAATTAACCTTATAACTAAAATTTTGATCTGGACAAGTCTAGACAAAAATTTCATCACAGCTTGAAAGAGCATCACAAAATTAGTAATATTCCAAAGTTTCGTTACGAAATGTTGTAAAATGCGGATAATATAGCTCTGCGAAGTTTGCAATTTTCAGTCATTTTAGATTACAAACGGGAAATTGATACCCAAATCGGGTGTTTGGGTATCAATTTCCCGTTTGTAATCTAAAATGACTGAAAATTGCAAATTTTGCAGGGCTATATTATCCGCATTTTACAACATTTCGTAACGAAACTTTGGAATATTACTAATTTTGTGATGCTCTTTCAAGCGGTGATGAAATTTTTGTCTAGATCAAAATTTTATTTATAAGGTTAAAGGTCCATTGAACCATGTTTAATGCAATAATGGACGTTCCTATGGTCTCACTAAGACGAAAATTGACGAGTTGAGCTTATTTTGGATAATTTAGGCTAACATTCAATTTTAATTCCCTCTTCTGAATTGTTTATGTTTCGTTTTCCATGCAATTCTCAACGGTGGAAGAATGTGATTTCGACCGGCAATTTTTATTTGACGAGTATGTGGCCATTTCTCATCGTTACGATTTAAAAAGAGTATCATTGAAAAGCTAAATAACCGTTCTTCGTCCTATGTAAAAATTGAATTGTTTAGCCACGTTTATGATGCACGACTAAAGGAATACCGAATGGTTTTCCGTGCGGGATTGCGTGATCCATGCACGAGGGATGTCGCGAGACTTTCGGAAAGTGTAAAAATACTCGAGCCGCAGGCGAGTGTATTTTTACGCTTTCCGAAAGTCGAGCGACATCCCAAGTGCATGGATCACGCTATCCTGCTTGGAAAACCATTTGGTAATTGTTTTATAAAATAACTACAATGAAACAATGACATTTTGAGAATCCCGCGAAGGTATTTTAATTCCTCGTGCAGGATAGCCTGATCCTGCACGGCTATTGACAAATCAAATTGCGTGTTTCACTGTAGTTATTATATAAAGCCTGTTCAATTTCCATAGCGTTTTTTTTAGACACCCTGTACAGAGGCCTGTTGTCGAGCTCTAACCATGAAGTTCATGTAGCCTATATGTAGAGGTTATGGGTAAATATCAAGATTTTTGTTGGCATTTCACTCGAATGAATAATATTAGATGTGTATTGCAGATGGAAATTGTCGAGTGGAAATTTATATACATTTATTATACCTGACCAGGAACACCTGTGAAAAATGCAACTTTAGTCCCTGGCAGGAATCAAACCTGCACATTCAGGGTGGATTCCATGTTATGGTCATGCTGGAGGTGCGCCAAAGCAATTGCCAACATATACGCCAAAGCTGTTTTCCTGCCAGTACTATTTTAGGCCACTATTTGTTGTATATTAGCTTCTCGTCCGGGGCTTCACCTAAAGTTGATGCGAGCGGGCGGGCCATTACCATTATGCCATTATTTGCCGAGTTTGCCGTTGTTACTGTATGGTGCGTCCTGGAAAATACAGAAATCGTTGTGTATGGTATGTTTTATAGAGCTGCAACTTTCTGAATGTTTCCACGTAATTTTGATGTGCACGACACCAACGTAAAAAAGTGCAAGATGTATTGCGAGTTTTATAACACGTACTCCTCTATAAACACTGTGCAGAGAGTATAGGTATATTAATCGAGATCGATAAAGTTTATTAAACATGTACATCTGCCCCAAAAAATCAGCAGAAATATTAATGCTAGCCCAATGTTCCACTGGACAAGGAATCGTCGTGCTGTTTTGCTGTACACACAGCATTGCAAAACAGCACAAAATCAGTAAGTGCAACTGAAAGCATGTTTTCATATTAAAAACGTGGCCTCTCGGCGCCACATGTGAAACAATTTTCTACCCAAGGTCGTCTCGCGTTTTTCTCCCCTGGCTTCCGTTAGAACTTTTATAGCTGAGTTTGGATATTTAATAAGGTATGAAATTTAATAATTGGGTATGAAATTTCTTATTTTAACTATAATATTTGGTTTGCCGGAATGTTTCTAAATTGTCTTTCTTTCAAATTTCACTTTGAAGACATCACAAAATTTATAATAATGGTCAATAATGGCGATAATGGCGAACAAGACCATTTCTCAAAAAGCATGCGGGCGGGAATGAGAAGCTAATATACAACAAATAGAGGCCTTAATGGAAAAATCCTATTTCCTTTAAAAACCAGGCCGAAAAACTTCAGAACTGATTTTGATTCACTGATTCATATCAACACTATTACTTTTAAAGTTTTGTATTGCACCGGCAAGCTGCCAAACTTAGCCGAAGTTACACCAATGACACGATCCTCATCCCAGTCATGTACGTTTTCTTGTTACATGTTATGTATATGAGTGTCAGTTTAAACATTTGTGATGAATTCAATAATATTAATAACCTACATTATGGCTGGGCATAATGCATATAATGCCCATTTTCATCGTACGATTTTTGAAAAGACTTTTTGAAAAGAGTGTTTAATTTTCTTAATATTTAAAAAGACTGTTTTGCATGTGTTTTCTATGTTTGCTGCCCATTTTGCTGCAGCTTTTGTACATGATTGGGTGGGGGTATTTATTTTGTAATCATTTCATGCTTGGCATATCAGAGCTTGGAATAAATTGCCAGTACAAAAATAGTATACAGCTATTTCAATTAAGGTTGTCCACGAGCAAAGCGGAAAAGTCGAATACGAGCGCGAAAAGCTGCTGGGAATCGCTTTGAAAATTCATTAATTTGTTAGCGATTCCCAGCAGCCTTTCGCGCTCGTATATTCGACTTTTCCGCTTTGCTCGTGGACAACCTTAATTGAAATAGCTGTATATGTTATAGTTGCACCAAAGACCAAACAGCTTCCACATGTCGTCAGTCGCCTTTCCTGCACTGATCATGTTGATACCTTATCTAGAAAGTTTCGTCCAGGATTGGTTTGATAAACCGAATCAGGAGCTATCTTAGCTCCTCATCGTCTCAACTTGTTTATAATGTTATAAGTTCTACCATTGCTAGACTACGATTTAGTATAAATTCAGTATTGATAATGGCTTTCGAGCGTTCTGATTCGCTCCCTCAGCAGTAACTCTGAGGCAATAGTTACTGCTCGGACTGCTCTGAACAGTGACTATTGGGTTACATTTTCATGTCACGCAGTCAGAAATATAAGTGGTTAGGAGGTTAGGGCAGTGCCGTAGCTAGCATGTATAGTTAGGGGGGAGGGGGGTGTAGGCCAAATTTTCCGAATGACGAAGAAAATTTCCGAATATTTCATGGCATACGAAGCTGGCATATGAAGATGTAGGAAATTTTTTCTTCAATCGAACATTTTGGGCGACCTCCCCCCCCTGTCGCCAAAAAAAATTTCGGTCAGTGTACCATTTTAAGGGTCAAAAAATTTTTCCGGACATACCAAAAGTCAAATATTAACTATAAATTGCCTGAATCTCATGATTTTCGTACAAAAAGCATATACTATTATTGCCTTAATTTTCCGAATGGCCAACCCAATTTTCCGAATACGTTAATTCTACAAAAGTTGGGGGGGGGGGTTAGCCACCCCCCAATACCCCCCTCGCTACGGCCCTGGGTTAGGGATAGGGATTGGATTAGGTTTCGTGATTGTATGACATGAAAAGATAACCAACTATTGCTTTCAAAACAAAGTGGCTGCCGAAAATCCACAAAACGAGAATTGTTTTTGAATTTTTTTCTGATGTGTGTTGAAACGGCCTCAAATATCGTGATCGTTGAGCGTGTAAACACAAAATTGCATTTTCCTCCTAAAATAAAAATCTACTGGACTCTTTATTATTTTTCCCATTCATAGCTCACATAGGCCTACGTTTGGGCACTATTTTTCGAGAATTTTCGATATTTTTATTTTGCACGCTTGTAGTCGATTTTTACAGAGAGCCGCTCTTAAAATGTGGTTTTACATATAGACATATACGAAAGACCTTTCCGGTAATTACGTCACGACTAACACTTTTTTTTAACTTAGGACCACCTTAAAGGGAATGGATTTTAAGTTTGTTTCTCACGGGCTATGGTCAGAGGAGCAGAACAACCTTCTTCAACACATGCCTAAAAAGAAATTTGGATTTTGACCAGTAAATGTGGAAATCAAGCTTAAACACGAAAACAATCTTGAGGGACCAAGAGGGGTTACCCTCAGCCTCGTTTTCACGTTTAAGCTTATTTCCACATTTAATAGTCAAAATCCAAAATTCTCTTTTATGCCTGTGTTGACGAAGGATGTTCTGCTTCTCTGACCATAGCCCGTGAGAAACAAACTTGAAATCTATTCTATTTAAGGTGTTCCTAAGTTGAAAACAGTGTAGTTGTGACGTAAGTCCCGTTTACACTACGCTCAATTTTTGGTACGGCACGGATAAAATTGGTACTCGTACTACTTTTTTGGTTCTTGGACTACCTATTTAGCTAAGCTCCGTTTACACTACGCTCAATTTTTGGTACGGCACGGATAAAATTGGTACCCGTACTACTTTTTTGGTTCTTGGACTACCTATTTAGCTAAGCCCCGTTTTCACTACGCTCAATTTTTGGTACCGTACCACTTTTTGGTTCTTGGACTACCTAAATAGGTAGTCCAAGAACCAAAAAATGTGGTACGGGTACCAATTTTATCCGTGCCGTACCAAAAATTGAGCGTAGTGTAAACGGGGCTGTAATTACCGGTAAGGTCTATTGATAGGGTTACGACTACCGGAAAAAACACTTGAGCAGAATTTCGGTGTTTCGCGCGAAGGCCCTTCGTCTGCACGTTAGTAGTGACTATATTAAACTTTCGAACGAAGTGCCTTCGTTCGAAACGTCGAAGTTCTCCTTGTACGGCGTTGAAACAGGGGCGGCGGAACCGGGGGGGGGGGGCTAGAGGGGCTAACCCCCCCCAGAAATAAAAGTGGGGGGCTTAGCCCCCCCCCCCCAGAAAATTTAGTTTTTTCTGGAAAAATTTTGATAATTAAGGAAAAATTTAGGTTATTTTTTGAAAATTTAGGTATAAGGGGAAAAATTTGCAATATTTTGTTTAAAAATTGTGTATTCCCGGAAAAAATTTTTGTTATATGTCCGGAAAAATTGTTTCATCCCTTTTCTTGTATATGTCCGGAAAAATTTTTGTACCCCTAAAATGGTACACTGACCGAAATTTAGCCCCCCCCCCCCCACAGAATGAAATCTGTTCCGCCGCCGCTGCGTTGAAATAGTTGCACTTGCACCGCTATTCATCCACAGATCGTTAGAGATTTAGACAAATGTACCGCGGATCATCAAGCAAATCATTTTTGTTGTTATTGCTTCGGTAGTAATTTACATCATCAAGCTCTACGAGACTACGGAAGTGAGGGTAATTAGCGTTCCAAATATTACCACAAACAGCCAAGAATATTTGTTTAGAATTCAGAATTTTATTGAATTTGCACAAATTTTATGGGCAGATTTACAATAGACAATTAGATAAAGTTATACAGAATTATAGGAAAAGAGGAAGAAAAATATATTGGCAGAGCGCAGTCATATATAATGCTTTTTCGCGCCGCTACAGAAGTTTTACTACATTTTTACCGCAAAATGACTTCCAGTTCCAGTTACATATTGAAACCAGACGACTAACCGCTGACCATGGGAGGCGGACTCGTGGAACGTTGTTAAATTCAGCGTTTCCAATTTGGAAGGAAATTTCCTTCCAGAAGGAAATTTGGGCCTTTGGAAGGAAATGTGGAAGGAAATAGCATTTGGAAGGAAATTGGGAGGAAATATTGTTATAAGGAGGGAAATGAGAAGGAAATCTATTTTATCTCATAATTTCTAAGAATAAGGCATTTTTCATACAATTTTGTGCAAAAGAAAACTCTGATAATGCCATTTCCAACGATCTAGAGACTCCATATTTTCAAAATTTTCCGCTCGGTGCCAACCATGGTGGCGTCTCGTGGGCCCCCCAAAGCGACATCTCGCGGATGTTTTTTTTTTTCCTAAAGTTGGCAACTATGTATCTAGCACAGAACCCCGGAATCGCTATATTGAAATAACAACCAAACCTAGCCAGCGTGGCCGGCTCTATTGAAGGAGAGCCTGCCCGAAAGCCCTAGTCAAATTGATGACTCTCGGCAGCCAGCCGCCGAGAATTGTGATTGGCTGAATTTACGTACGTTGACGACAGTTTGATTGACATGTTACGCTAATTTATTCAAATATTTAAAAATAAATACAGTAAAAACAAACGGCATCGCTATATTAAAGTTGTAAACCTGTCGGCTAAAATATAAAATTCAAAAGACAAAGTGTAAAATGTATAACATATACCGGTATCTAAACAGAATACGGCAAGCCATGCATACTGCTATTACTGCATATGTCGTATGATTTTACCGTATGGTCACTATACTATAGTATAGAGTATAAAACCTTGGCTGTCCTTGCCTTGTTTATAATTTGCTGGCTGGCAAATTACAATTATATAAAATAATACATTCCCCATTGTGGTTAATACACCATAATAATACGAAGCTCTCTTTGAAGCTTTTAAAATACATTTGCCTGCCAACGTGTATAACACGGGAATGAGTCTATTTAAACTTTTCCTAAGTCATTATATTTAATACTGCAATATTTATAACTGTAGTACAGCCATACAGGTGCAAAGCATAATATAATTTTGAACGGTCTTCGTCTACTACTAATTTCCAGACAAAGTCGAAGGGCCTTCGTTCGAAATGCTGACGTTTTGCTTGTATTTCCAGGCAGTTCGAGTGGGCGGTGTTAATATGGAATATTAACTAAGTGGGCGGCATCAATTTGACTAGGGCTTTCGGGCGGCTACCAAACCTCCTACCCCAGACACTCCCGAAAATTCATGCAATCTCCCGGTCTCCCGATTTTTATCAAATTCTCCCGATTTTTCAGAATATTCAGGAAATATCATAAAAAAAATATAAATATACTGTTTTTAGCAACATAATAGTCTGTCTCGGACCTTTTTTGAAGTTACTTTATGGCCATAGGCGTACCGGGGGGGGGGCGGGGGGTCGCCAAAATAACTTTTCCGGGAAAAAAATTTCGGTGCTAGTCGGGCACATTTCCGAAAAGTCGGGCAATTTTCTTTCCGCACCCCTAATATTTTCCTTCCGGTACGCCCATGTTTATGGCAATTTGTAGGATAATTTATAACAACATAGTCCCGAAATGCAGGAAACGCCATTTCAGAAAACTTAATTTCTATTATTTTTCCCCAGAAGAACTAGATTTCAATTCACTGAACAGTCTCCCTAAATTTTACCTCCAGTACTTGGAATGTCTGGTACCCAGGGTATTATTTCTCGGACTCTATTTTTTTGGGGGGGGGGGCTGCTCAGAGATGCAAAAAACAGTTATGGAATCTCTTTTCGCACCCACAGCAAGTAGCCCCAATTATTATGCTTTTTGTCCCCCGCGGGGGGCGAATATGAGCTGATTTTAACCGGCAAAGTTATCTGCTATAAATTAATACAATGTGTTTCAATACTAAAGTTTAGATATTAATTACCAGGTAAATCTGTCAATTTTGATAAGGGGGGGGGGTGGGGTGAATAGGTTCTCGGATCGTCGGATTTCACTGACAAAATTGTCCGGATTTCGGATCTGGCGAATGTTTTACACGGATTTCGGATCTTATTAATACAGCAGATTGCGGATTTCGCTTCAAATCGGCGGATTTGTATACCCCTATTCACCCCAAATTTTGAAGGAAAAATGGAAGGATATCAGGAGAGATTTTTGGAAGGAAATTTTGTGGAAAAAAAGGAAATTTCGGGTTATGGAGAAGGAAATTTTTTCTTGGGAGTGGAAGCACTGGTTAAATTTGCAACATTTGTTGTTGTCTAATGTTCGCGCATTGAATGAGTAAACAACACATTATTTTTGTTGTTTACGAGCAGCAGTATGGACCAGAATTGTCGGAATATCTTATCTAGTTATTGTAAAGGCGTGTTGGAATAAAATACTTGTGCAGATCATGTCGGATAATGAGGGGAAATCTACAAGTATGTATATGAATATTAGAATGTTAGGGTTTGGAATCCAAGTGAGAATATATACATTTTAAGACCTAACCAGGAACGACTGCGAAAAATGCAGCACAAGGTCCCCCACAGGCGGCCCAATCTCTGAACGTCCTATATATTTTGAATATTTAACCGTTATAATATTTTAAAATAACAAAATAATTCAAAAAATATTAACAATATATGTAAAAAATATATCTCACTTGTTAATAGAATCCATTTGTTGTGTTTCTGAGTCTAGTTGATGCGATTGCTTTATGTTTTCGTCGTACTTGAACGGTCGTCAGTACTATGGCACTGGGCGACATGGCCGTATAGGACATAAATAACTACAAGGCTAGCCACTTATCTGATATACTCTCCGACATCGAGTCCAATATCTCGCCTCAGAATCGTCGCAGAGCAATAAATTTCACATCGTCTAATAGCACGAACGTTCCTCTTTCGAAAGAACTTGGTTTCTTCACCATTGCGGCAATTCCCGCGACACACGACGAACTTTGTTTGTCAAAAGTACAAATTCCCATTTTCGACAGAACCGCTAACCCCATGATCGTTGCCACGAGAGCGGCACAGCAACCTGGCCTCCTCGTTTGAAAACATTCCATCAGGGGGGAGGAGCTGGACTGGAATGAGGGGGCTTTCAAAGCAACACGATAAAACACACGATATAAATAGAAATTATTACTTTATCATGCTGTATTCGACAATAAACAAGTATTAAACATTTATATCGTGTGTTTTATCGTGTTGCTTTGAAAGCCCCCTCATTCCAGTCCAGCTCCTCCCCCCCCCTGATGGAATGTTTTCAAACGAGGAGGCCAGGTTGCTGTGCCGCTCTCGTGGCGACGATCATGGGGTTAGCGGTTCTGTCGAAAATGGAAATTTGTACTTTTGACAAACAAAGTTTGTCGTGTGTCGCAGGAATGGCTGCAATGGTGAAGAAACCAAGTTCTTTCGAAAGAGGAACGTTCGTGCTATTAGGCGATGTGAAATTTATTGCTCTGCGACGATTGTGAGGCGAGATATTGGACTCGATGTCGGAGAGTATATCAGATAAGTGGCTAGCCTTGTAGTTATTTATGTCCTAGTATGGCCATGTCGTCCAGTGCCATAGTACTGACGACAGTTCAAGTACGACGAAAACGTAAAGCAATCGCATCAACTAAACTCAGAAACACAACAAATGGATTCTATTAACAAATGAGATATATTTTTTACATATATCAGAGCCTGAAATAACGGCCGGTGGCCGGCGGTTTTCCGACCAAATTCCGATTTTTTCGACCAAATGCTGAAATGATCGGAAATTTTGTCCGGCCAAATTTTGAGAAAAAGAAAAATGTTTTCTTAATGATCGGGTTGGCGCTCAGCACAGTGAGTACCATCTGTAAGTTTGGATTATCTATATTATAGGCTAATATAAAGTAATCAACTGGAAAGTATAGTTCACGGGCAGCCTAGTCCCTGACCTTCCAAGCGCGGGCGAGTCACAGGCTGTCGTGAACTTGCGGGCTGTCAGTTTCCCCAGTCTCCAAATAATACAGCTTTATCACGGTCAACCTGCAAACCTTATCAATTTCCCCCTAAAATAATGAGGCGGAAGCGAGAAGGCCAGGAACTAGGCTGGTTCACAGGCTCAATAAACAAGAAGGTGGCTTACAGCGTGGTGTTGTCATGAAAATGTGAGGTGAGTCTTAATAATTTGCAATTTAAATCACCTGTCAATCAATTTAAAACACCCGTCGGCTTACGACCATTTTGAATTTCCGCTACAGTTACAATTACATTACACAATTGCAAGTAGAGTGATTTACTCAGTGCACGTCTGCATGCTTGACAGAGTTTGTTCATTGAAGTGGACTTTGTCAAACTAGACTAAAAAAAATTCCGGTCAATTTTGTTTTGATCGGAAGTTTTTCCGGACAAATTTTAAAATTATTTCAGGCTCTGTATATTGTTAATATTTTTAAAATTATTTTGTTATTTTAAAATATTATAACCAGTTAAATATTCAAAATATATAGGACGTTCAGAGATTGGGCCGCCTGTGGGTCCTCTGGTAGGAATTGAACCTACGGCCCTAGTCATGTATAT
>CACRXK020004854.1:0-30104 GCA_902702795.2 Paramuricea clavata | reverse complement strand
GATGCTCAAATATCTGCTGGGCAGTGGTATCGGGTTCTGGTAATGATACATTATTGGTGATATAGGTCCCCAAATGTTGTGGGTTGTGTTGACCACTGAGATACCGGGGAACAAGCACGGGGGGTTGCCGCCCTTGTATATTGAGTGATTGTTCACGATAACAACCAAGTGATTGCCCTGATTGTGGGTTTGGTTCCAATGGTAGGCGATCATGGGATGACGGTTGCTGGTCACCGTCCCGTGGCGGTCTTCTTGCATATGGTGGACTACACTGGGGGTGGTTTGGAAATGGTTGCATTCGACTCGGCTGTGGTGGAATCTCGCCATTTCGGGTAGTCTCTGGTAACTGTGCTGATGGTGAATTGTGGGTCTCCAAACTTGTTTGATTAGCTAATGTGACTCTTGGGATATCTGTGGTGTCTCTCGTAGAGGTTTCAATGTTGTTGTTCACACCACTAGCAGCTATAGGATGATCAACCTGTTCCTCCAAGTGATCCAATCTTTCTGGATAATCATCACCTCTATTTGACCTTGAATCTGGATCATCCTCATCATGTTCTAGCTGTTCTTGCATTTGTGCTTCTGCCAATCTTACCCCTAATTCATGCAATCTGCGCCTTTCTTCCAGCTCAGCTAGCTTCTTCTGTTGTTCCATTTCGTGTCTTTGCGTTTCTAAGTGTAACTCTCTCTGTTCTTGATCTAGTCTCTGTTTTTCCTTTAAATGCTTCAACTCTAGTTCGAGTTTAGTTCTGACAATAGTGGACCTGTTCGACACTCCTGACCTGATGCTAAGTGCAGGGGCAGATCGAGTTACCCTCTGCCGGGTCTCTCCTAGCCTGCGAGCAGGCTCTCTGGGGAAAGAGAGCCTGCAAGGATCCCTATGATGATTGCGTGCCACCCTTCAATTATGATGTCACAGGTCAATTAATAACAACCAATCAGCGCAGACCGGAATACACTACGATATTGTAAACATAAACCGATTCGTTTCAAATTCGTTAATAGTTTCGTATACAGACCGCCACTGTGGCATACTAAAAAAGTTAAAACGGCTCGAGGTTTTACAGGGTAATATATCAAGTTGTACTTTTTATTACAATCTGCATGTGTTTCTCCTGTAGGCACAGTAAGTTTAAAGTTGTATATTACCCGCTAACTAATTCAGTTATTTGGAATTGCTTCGTGCTGCAATATATAATATACACTGTATACAGTCTATATATAGTAATAATATAACTTACTGAAATTTATGGCTTTGGTGAGACATAGACATATATGATATACCATGGACATTGGACATAATTTAATAATATGTTTATAGTTCAAATTTTGCAACAAAAAGTGGAATTGCAGTAAACATGCATGTGATAATTATTGTAAACAAAGTGACGAGTAAATTACTGTACATTTTAACGCCGCATACTTATAAATATTAAATAGTCAGTATAACATTGTAAAACAAGCTTAATACACACAATATGCACTGAATATTATCAGAATTCCCAATATTGTTTCATAAAAGAGAAGCGATATAATGCCTTGTCCCTAGGTTTCGGTTTGCGAATTTGTGCAGTCTTTCTCAAGAATTATTCTTAGCTTAGGAGTCAGACAAGCCAAGGACACAATAAAGCATGCAAGCTTTTAGTATTCGTCTTTATATGAATACTATATTAATTTACAGTAAAAAGTCAACCAGGATCAAAATACATGACACTTTTATCTCTACATTGCCGCAATTCCGAAGCTTTGCGTTGCTCGGTTTTACAAACGGGAAGTGCAAGTTTATGAAAGCTTGTCAATCACTTCATATGAATCAGTTATCAACCAATCAGAGCACTGCGTCCAAATATTGGACGCATGCACCGAATCATCAAAGGGATCCTTGCAGGCTCTCTTTCCCCAGAGAGCCTGCTCGCAGGCTAGGTCTCTCCCACAATAGGCTCAGTACAACCTCGTTCCCAGGGCTTTTCCCTTTTTGTCACTGGGAAGGCGGGAAAAGGCCCTGGCACCGGCCGGTCACATGACTTTCAACACCCAGATATAGTGGGTGTAATAAATTATAATAATAATGATTAGAAAATCCAAGATGGCCGCCAACCTAAGAGTGTCCACAAAATTTAAGTGCTTAGAGCGGCTTAAAAATGCGTTTAGTCTTTGAAATTTTTCCTTCTTTTTGCTACCGACGTACCCGAAATCAGATTCTTCAGCTTTTATTACATGGGAACTATTCAGTTGCTGTTCTTCCAACTGGGTTTGGTAAATATCGTTCGTTCGGACGTTCGCTAAACAAAATTAACAGCCAAAATATAATAGTATTACGACAGATGTTCTCCAGCTGGACAGGCTTTTCTAAGAGGACACGGAAAGTGTTTCGAACTGGGGATGTTAAACTTGGTTTTACCCTTCCAAAGACTCAGCTGTGCGACGATTGGAGCGAGTTTATGAGGAATATTTTATACAGTGATTCAAAGAAATGCTTTTTCATATACTGTATATGTCACTTATATTAATGTCACTTATATTATAAAGTGCCAATGGTTGGAATATTTATTCATTGATATTTAAACATAGATGAAGTGTTATATGCTCTTTCCTTGTTTACGTTTTCCTTGCATCCAAATGTTGTTGAAGCTGGCAAGCTGCAAAACTGACATACAAGTGATATGACCCAAATATTGGATGTGCATCTTAGTTTGCTTCCAGCAAAATGTAAACAAGACCTTAAGAATTCTATACGAGATAAGAAATATTACGTTTAAAATCATGACTGGCAAATTAGCATGTGCGAATTGATGCTTCCTAATAATAGTATGTACTCCAGTAAAGCTTGCTTGCTTCAATTCTTGCTCTTACCATCTGCACATTATCAGGGTGGAGAGTTGTTTTGAATTTTTTGTCTCAGGGGATAAAGGTGGGGAATATAGCTTCTCCATCACAAAAGGGGCAAGGTGCCCAACCAGTTAGAAGTGGGAGATTCTTATGTCAAAATGTCATGGGACCCCTTTTTAATCTCTTAATTTAATAATGGAGACCCTCCTAAATATTTAAGACTATATAACATGATGCAATTCTAATCTTCATTCATGTGAATGCCTGACTATGAAGAAAATACATTTTGCAACACAGGGATGGATCCAGCATGATCTGGTGGGGGGGGGGGTGCTCTGCCAGCTCTGGTGCCGAGTTGTGTCGGTCATGTGTGTCGCCCGCCCATCAACTTGCTTCACTACTGCAAAGTCTTGCTTTACTACTGTATTTGAATTGTAATTGTTGTTCACAGCTCGCTTATCATCATGTTATTACTCAAATTACTGTATCTCATTTTGCCTGTAATAATTTTTTGCTTTATCATGAAAAATAGAACCCCCCTGCACCCCCTCTGGCCAGGGCTAGGGGAGTGCACAGCCCCAGCCCCCCAGTAAATCCATCCCTGTTGCAACATACACTACAAGAGCTAGAATGATTGCTTCCTTTGGATGATTTGTCTTAGAATTATATTACCTATATTACAACAATTCTTCCTATTCTGAAACCAGTTGCTATTCTGTTTTTTACAACACTCACCCCCCCCCAAAAAAAAAAAACTCAACAAATCAAGGACCCCCTCCAACGCAATTTTGCCAGCAAAATAGATTAAATTTGATGGTAATTGTTCTGAGAATATATTAACTCATTGAGTGGCAGCATTCTGCCTAGACTTGCCACAAGTCGACCTCAAACGAAATGCAAGCAGCGAGTGTGAGCCAACGTTTCGTTCGAGGTCGACTTGTGGTAAGTCTACATTCTGCCCTTGAGTAAAATTGTCTGGCACCAGACGGAGTATTATACTAAAGTAGGGACATTGCCACTATAAAGGGTTAAACAAATTTTTAAAAAATTTGCAATGGTCTATATTCAAAAATCTCAATTTGTAAATTTTAATTGACTTTAATTAAATTAATATAACCACTTATACTTATAGCTACCTTGCCCCAGTCACTTCAAGTGAATTCTACGGGAGGAGGGGGACATTGAAAATCCCTGGGTTTACTTGGTAAAAGCAAGAACCATGCATTACATGTATATGGAGAGCAGTTTTAAATATATTTTATCATGCAAATACCTTGATAATTGTTCTTAATTTGGCTTAGGATGGGAACACCCTCAAAAGGTGTTTATTTACAGGGTCCAAAGGTGTAAATATACACTGTCCAAGGTATGGAACGCCATACTGGACAAAATTACTTTAGGATTATATACGTAAAACTTCTCTCGTGCGTACATCTTATCTGCATTCTTGCAAGGCTTGAATACACGTGTATAAAACATCATGCTTCGCGTGTAAATCGGCTACTGTACTGACTGTTCACAATACTTAGAAATATCCCCGTAATACTTGAAAACATTTCCCGGAAACGTTAAACCTTGCCCGTATGACTTCTAAATGCGGTCCGTAAGACTTATAAATGCGGTCCGTAAGACTTCTAAATGTGGTCCGTAAGACTTATAAATTTGGTCCGTAAGACTTTTAAATACGGTCCGTAAGACTTCTAAATGCGGTCCGTAAGACTTCTAAATGCGGTCCGTAAGACTTCTAAATGTGGTCCGTAAGACTTCTAAATGCGGTCCGTAAGACTTCTAAATGTGGTCCGTAAGACTTATAAATGTGGTCCGTAAGACTTATAAATTTGGTCCGTAAGACTTCTAAACGCGGTCCGTAAGACTTATAAATGTGGTCCGTAAGACTTATAAATGTGGTCCGTAAGACTTCTAAATGTGGTCCGTAAGACTTCTAAATATATGGTCCACGCGTAATACTTCTTGGCCGTAATTTATTATGAAAGTATTATATTTATAGTGGAGTCCGTACATATAATATTTGTTTACGTTTACATAGTGTGTGATGTCAAAACTCTGCACGTATAAGATTACAGAATTACACTGTGCTCTGCGCATGATATTTTCCATTTGACTTTAAAAGGCAAACCTGAAACAAACTTTACCAATACGTATCATGGGGTAAAAAAATCCCCACGCCAACGTTCGTGAAATTGTCTTCCCTTGAATATTTCCAAAAATTGCTGTCAACATGCATGAGAGGAGACGAAAATGCAAAAATTTCCGAAACACATTTTGAAAAAAATGTGCTTGATATAATCGGTGGTATTTACTGTAGCTCTATTTGCTTTCAATGCCCGCAGCAATCCCTACCTTACAAGTACCCTGGTATTCAAACTATCCATAACATGTATCTATAAAGAGTATAAAACTATCAAACCACAAAATCGAAATACTAGTTTACAGATTCGAAATACTAATCCTAAGACCTAACCTTAAAATCAGCCTCAAAATAAGTTGAAGAAAAATGTGAAATTTGAAAATAAAACCGTGTCGAGAGCCACGGTTCGAAAGCGGCGCCTAAACCACCACGCCAGCAATTTTTTTCCCACGAAGCGACCTTTTCATTCGCTACTGGAAAACCGGCTTTTCCACTTGCGAATTTTTTCGCACGAAGCGAATTTCTTTCTCGGGTGGAACTAATTAGAAAAGACAAAGAGAAACTAGTGCATTTGATTGCATTTCCGGGGCTCTGGGAGGTCTCAGATTTCAGAATCTCCCGGGGGAGACTCTGGCAAACTCACACCTTCGACGTTCGCTATAGCCCCCTTAATCCAAAAATGGCTCCGTAGTTGACCTCCATCGGAAATTCCACAAGCTTCCATGGCTAGCAGGTGGTCGGTGCAAGCTTGTTTGTCAGTCGGCTAAAATTACTTTACACCCCCCCCCCTGAAACATTTCCTGGGGATGGCCCTGTTTGTCGATGATGTTCTGCGTCCTATGTGAGTCAAACTATTTATACACTACAACCTCAGAACACCCAATAGTCCAGTCAAATCACTATAAGTACATGGTCCTGATCAAAGTAATTGCAATAGATTTGTTTTCAGTGGTAAAGTGTGAGAAAAGTTGTTCATACTAAAAATCCCAAAAACTCCCTTCAGTGGAACATGGTGAAAATCGAGTTTTTCTTACTTCTACCTATAGAAAACCATTGTGGAGAGAATATTGAAATTTTGAAATCATTTTTAGGCAAATATAACCTACATTATTGGAAAGCTTAGAAAAATCTAAAATATAAATCATTAATGCCTATCCAGCCAAAGTTATATTATATTTAAAATGCCATAAATTTGTATTTTGTGCAAATTTTGCACTATTTTTCCAACTTTGAGCTAGAATAACGACAAACCGACCAGTAAATTGAATATAACCGTTTAATGATCTATATTTTAGTTTTTTCTAAGCTTTCCAATAATGTAGGTTACATTTGCCTAAAAATGATTTCAAAATTTCAACATTCTGTCCACAATGGTTTTAAGTATAGGTAAAAGTAAGAAAAACTCGATTTTCACCATGTTCCCCCGAAGGGATTTTTTTTTATTTTTAGTATGTTAATCAGGACACTTTCCCTCACATTTTACCGCTGAAAAAAATTCTATTGCAATTTCTTTGACCTCTGGTCACAGATTGACTGGACTACAAGTGTCTCTCCTATTACGGAAAAATAAACCTCTATCAGACTATCAGTATCTATCGAGTATTTTCTCTCACATAAACAGCTCTGACACTTAGCTAACATTGACGACTTCAAAATCCTTTCTTCCTGCTCTGCCTCATAACCTCTTCTAATTGTGTCGTTCGTTGTTGTTAGAGACCTTAAGATTTATCAGACGGCAACGCAACGGCAAAGGCTAGCGAACTAAAAATATCATTTCCGAGCCAATCTCCAAGCGGGAACGGAATGTACTGTGAACGAAACCGACCTGAGATTGAAACCTACCATAAACGAATGGAAAAGATACAAAAGATATGTTCGCCAAACAATAGGGTAACGATCATTGTCGGACATGCCTGTCGGACCGGTGCAAATGACATCTCGCATAGGCTATCATGTGGGGAGACAAAATTTTATAAATATTCCAACCGAGAATGTAGCTATAGGGATAGACATCCAGATAGGCTGTTGCCTATCTTTCCCACGTTCTTTAACAAATTTCAGAAATATTGCAAGTTACAATAATATATGTAAACAAACTAGTAATCCATGCAACCTGGTAAATGTCCCTGTAACTACTAGTTACCTGGAAAATCACCAAGACTATTGCGCTGTTCCATCTCTCTTTGTTACCAATGCCTGCCACATAGCAAACAAGGTGGACGAACTGTCTGCAGTGGTTGCGATAAACAATCCCTCTGTAATTTTGGTTACAGAATCCTGGTTATCGTCTGATATTCCGGATTCTATTATTAACATAGGAAATACTTACAATGCATATCGACTCGATAGACCTACGCCAGGTGGTGATATTTTGGCATACATTAAATCTGACCTACCTGCTAAACGCCTTTCTGAACTAGAAGAGGAAGGAAAAGAAGCACTCTGGCTATTATTAAAACCACCCAGAACACCGAGACCCTACAGTTCCGTCATTGTAGTAGGCGTATACCACCCTCCAGGTCAAAGTAAAGAGAATGAACATGAGATGTTGGACTACCTAACTCAAAAGATGGACATTGCTTTATCTGAGCGCCCTTCTGCCGGCATATTTCTAACTGGGGACTTCAACAAGTTTGGACTTGAACCCTTTGTGTCGCCGTTTCAATCTACTCAAACAGGTCAAGTCGCCCAAGAGAGGAAAAAACATTTTGGACCAGATACTTACCAATATGTCGGATTTGTATGACAAAGTTCTTCACATTCCACCTATCGGACGTTCCGATCACCAATGTTTGATCTTACCACCCAAAACAAGACAGAAGATACCACCCAAAACAAGACAGAAGATGCCACCCGTTTCAAAGAAATATGGATAAATGAAACCAGAGAACTTAAACGTTCTGGGACTGAAAATGAATCTTGAAGACTGGGAGAAAGTATATTCCGAATAGGATGTGGATGACAAGGTCTCAGTCTTTAACTCTATCGTTATCTGTATGCTTGATGAAGCCTTACCCGTGAGAACAGTTCGCGCACACTGTACAGACAAACAGTGGATGACCCCCAATATTAAAGCGTTGATAAAAGCAAGACAGAGAGCATTTACGAAAGGAGAGACACCGAAGTATAAAAGTTTACATGCAAAAGTTATCAAGCTGATATCTAACGCTAAAGGTACGTACTACATATGGAATAATTACAATATACTGATGAATAATTATTAAATTCATACGATTGATAATATACGACGAATTATCTTTATTACCATTAACTTGGCCGCCGTCGTCGAGTTGCCCGTCCTACTCCTATAACTAATAGGTGGAATTTTTCGCACGGAGCGGAATTTCTCTTTGTCTTTTTTATAAATTAGTTCCACCCGAGAAATCACGTGACAAAGAGAAATTTGGCTGCGCGTGGAAAATTCCGCCTGGTGGAAAATGGCTAAAATCCTAAGGGGCGATATTATGTATGTGTCTGTAACGTTCTGACTGCCTTTCAACCTGTATTATACTGTCCATTGTCCATATCTTGTCCAAAGTCATGCCTAGTTGCTCCTTGCAATTTTACAATTTAAACATTGTAAATATACACTATTAATTTATATATTCAAATTCTGCTTGTAAGTTTAATCACTTTGTCTGAAGTGTCACACGATTTTTGTACATTTCTCACGGTCTCACAACATGACTCAGTTTTCTCACGATTTTAATTCTTTATTTCATTTCTTGCAATTTACTTTGTCACCTCTACTTTAGTTTGATACTAAGATTTTATTCAGACAGAAATTACTTGTTTATAATTCTTAAATTCCAGGAGCAAAGTTCGAGATTTTATCAGAGCATTTTTAAGGATTTTTCGGGAGGGGGACCGATACACCTACGGTGGTTTGGCACGTCTCTGGCTAGTATATTGAATAATATGTAGTATAATTAAATGTCTGATATATTATTAAATACAGTAGGTACATTATATCGTTAAAGGTACGGCTTGGTTGGTTGGTTTTGACAATGGTTTTGTAATCAAAAACTTATAAAAAAGTAGCAGTTATAAAAATAGTTCCAGAAAGAGTTCATTGACCTATTGATCTGGCCGAATTTAAGCCTGCGAACAGGCTCTCTCAAAATAGTAGATTTAAGAGGAATGCGATGCCAACTTCACGTTGGTTTTCAATCGTGATGTTTACAAATTTCATTTCAACATGGCAGCCGCAGACGGGAATCGAGATTTATTATCTGCCGCTGTAAGTGGGATTTTAGCCTCACTTGCTTCAACATCAAGCAGTCAAACAACTTCGCTATCTTCGTCACCAAACAATGTGACTAACAACGAAGAATTGGGACCCAATAGATCATCTCCAGCACTGTCCACTACTCAAGCGCTTGCTCATCTATTCCCACAATGTGGCCCAAGGCAAAGTTACCGCAGCGAGACTGCACAACCTTACGAGTCGGAAAGTGCTTTTCGAAGTGTTGCTAGTCGGCCCAAAAGGAAAAGGAAGATCAAGCAGGAGAAAGATTATAGTTTTGCGAAGGATATAGTCTTGAAAGACGTTTTTTTACTTCCTTCTCCTGAATATAAAAAAGTACCACGTGGAAAAGCGCGCGAAATGTTGTATGCCGAAGGATTTGTCACCTCTGCTGTTGAGATCCACGGCAACTGGAGTGAAAATGATGCAGTGAAAGCTTTGGAAGAGCAATTTAAAGAGAAGTTGATGGATATTCCACCTCCTCGGTAAGGGCAAATTCTTATGAAGAAGTCACAACTGCTCGCGCACACATTTAAAACAATAAAATCAATAATGCACCTATCAATGTTAACCCCCATAGGGGGGGGGGGTCTGGCATATGTGGGTATTTGATCATCAATTGCATCCCCACCCTGGGGATTTTTATCAGCATTTTGGCCCCGAGTTGGGGCAATTTGAACCGAATGACTTTTATTAATATAGTATTTATTGCAATTTATGCATGAGTCAATTCCTGGAGTAACCATCCCCCACCCCGGGACACGCCCAGGAATTTGCCCGATAGACAGTTCACATGGGTTGGGAATTTGCCTTTCATATATGTGCACAGGGGCCGGGTATTGGAGGACCCCGGGGATTTGACAAATGGTTGACCAAAATCCAACCCACAAATTTCAGGCACGCACGTGGGGGCGCTGATCAAGGTGGCGTGAAATTTATTGTAAGAATAAGCGAAAATTATACCCTGTGCCATGCAAATTTAAATACAACTATTAAAGGTTTATGTTTTATAATATTCCATTGCAGTTTAATACTATAATGTTATTAAATGACTATGATTATATGCCATTAAAAGTTTAATTAACTTTTACAGTCGATTTCACGAAACTTTGACCACAAATTTTCCGAACTTCGTTGCGAAGTTCACAAGATTGTTGCGAAGTTCAAAAGTTCATAAATATGAGATTCACAAACCAGATCGTAAACTACGCATTTGATTGGCTTCTTTTACTTCACGGACCAATCAGGGACTTTGTTTACAAATTGGCTTGTGAATTCCAATATGAGCTTCCAAACTTCGCAACGAAGTTCGGAACATTTGTGGTCAAAGTTTCGTGAAATCGACTGTAAAATCGTCCCCGGGGTGGGGCATTTTCCACTCTCAGCTTGCCCAGGGGCTGTGCATTAGTCTTCAAGTTGTGTCCCGGCACCCATTTACACTATCATAACCAATCAAATCAAATGCCTGGGTGTGTTCCGGGGGGGGATGGTTACTCCTGGAATTGACTCGTGCATTATTGCAAAATGGTGGGGCATTTGACCAATATTTATTGCCCAACGGTGGGACATTTGATTGAAAATTTGCTCAAAAAATCAAATGCCCCCACTTATGCCCAACCCTCCCCCCTCTGGGGCTTAACATTGATAGGTGCATAACAAAACCAATACATGTAATTTATCACAAATGTCACGTAAACAGAATTCAACCGCACGCTATGAACTGTCTTTGGTTCTAAACTTTGGCTTGTTTACACAGAGTTAGAATATTGCCCTAGTAAGCAGATTAATACCCTTTTTTCTTGTGGTTGTGTGTCATGTTTTATACATGCACGCTAGGGTTGTATAAATACGCTAACTCTATCGGTTGGATTACGGATTACCCTAGGTAACCCAGGTAGGTTTATCCTATAGTCGATGACCTGTATGTGAGTTTGTATGCATTTCATTTAGAACAGATAATCTCCACTGTTTTAGTGCAAGTTGACCATGACGGTCAACATGGTAACGCTGCCTGAATCCCAATCCGGGACGAAACATCTGAAACCAACCGCACCCAAAAACGACGCTCTCGCCATAGTGCTATCTACCAAACCATAAAAGCTTTTGGCTATTCTGAGGTGCTTATATGGTTCAGAGATGGTGGTTTTAAGGGTGGTCCTTGGTAAGTGTGAAATGCCTAGAACTGATATTTCACTAGAAAATGACCATGCAATACTCATAGTCAAACGTCAATTTGTGGCTTACAACTTCAAATAAACAGCAGTGGATCTACATTAATTACCTTTTTTCCTAAATCTTTTTGATAGAAACATAATTGGTACTTATTTAATTACAGTCGAATCCCTATTAAGCGGACACCTTCGGGACCTCGCCTAAGTGTCCGCTTAAAAGGGGTGTCCGCTTAAAAGGGGTATGTAGAAAAACACAGCAGGAGGCAAAGGTGTGTAATTAGGTGTGTAATTTGAGTATCAAAACAGTAAAAAATATCTTATAAGAGGGTCCTGAAGGGGTAAAATGGGAACTGGGATTGATCTAATTTTAGACTGGGAAAATGGGATTTGGGTTGCTGGGACTGGGATTTGGCCACTGGGAATGGGAAATGAGTCCTCAAAAATGGGAATGGGATTGAGGTAATGCGAGTCGATTCCCAATTTTTCTACATTTTAAGTGTTTTAAAATACAATTTTGATCCGTTTTCGGTGTCTTTGGTCATCATTTTTGTTGTTAACTCATTAACGCGCAAGCTGTTACAATGTTTCTACCCCCCTAACGTCCAAGCAATATGGCGAATACGTGACTGAATTCAAGAGCTTTCACCAAAATGGCAATATCTCAGAAACAGTTGCATGAATAAATCTGGTCTTTTCAACCAAATATTATTAATATATGATTGACCAAATTTAGTTTAAATGAACTTGCATACCTATATATATCATTAGTTTTTTCAATGAGAATTTTTATTTGTAAACCAGTGACACTATTTTTTTCATGTCACTCATCACCTAAAGGGGCAATATCTCCATATATTTATATAAAAACAAAAAAAAAAAAATTTACTAAATTAGTACATATCTATATTATAACCAATTTTCATCTATTGGGATATGAATTAGAAAATGATCAAAAATTATAAAAAATACTCCTTTGCTTTTTTGGGCAAGATGTTTACAACATGAAATTTAGAACAGTAACTAAGTGTTAAAATTCAACAAAGTGTGCAAGCCACAACACAGTGCTTGTACATCTTTGGAGTTTTTAATTACCTCAAATATATTTAAAAGGACATACGGTACTAGAATCTATTTGTTTTCAATATAAACCAAGGATGGGAAGGTGAGAAAATAGGAATTTTCTGAGGTGTTTTTAACACAGACAATGACAGCCGACATTTTCAAAGGCAAATTGCGGTGACAAAACCAAAAGTTATTCACTTCTCTACTCAAAGCACTGAAAAACACCATAAAGAGAAAAACATTTTAAACATACATCAGGTAAGCCTTTTAGCTCAATTTTCTCATGTTTCTGTTTGGAAAGAAACGGTTTTTAGCCAAAATTATTTTGCGCGCCAATGTAGGCTGCTATAAAATGTCAGACACGCGTTCTCTTTTGAAGTCTGGCTCTGAAAAACAATCGCTTTTTTTTAGTTTGAAATAAGCTTTCATTAGGACTAATTGTGTAGAAATGTTATCTGTATGCTCAAATGAAAAAGATAACCTAATATTCAGGTATTCAACATAGCTATAAAAGGGTGAAATAAGGACTTTCATCTTTGGTTGTTTGTCAGACATGAGAAACCACATTAGTGCCATTTTGTCGCGCGTGCTATTTTATAAAATAAACACCTCAAAACCATAAACTTTTAGTTCAGAAAACTACAAAGTTTCCCATAGACATTATTTAAAAATGTTCTAGTGAAACGATTTCATGATAAATAAGCGAGCAATGGGCTCGAAAGGACGGCTAAATTATGTTTTTGTTGGGACTTCAGTTTCATGGCTTCCCGCAAAGGAAGCCATTTCAGAGAGAAGCGACAACAACGCCAAACAACCGTCGCAACCAAATTTTGATAACTTTTCCATCTGATTCAACATGTAGTTACTAGAAAATGAGGTTGGATCAACATTACTATCTGCCTTATCGATTTAAAGTTTTATGGGGATATAAAACCCAATACAAAAAGCATTTTAAAAGCTTTAGATCTCAAGTGCGGACTTTTTGAGAATTCGCACGCGGCAAGCAAGCGCATTAATTCAATACACTTATTTCAAACCACAATATGTCTGAAACGAGTTGTCATTTTAAGACTAAATTGATGAAAATAGATATAACAGTGATTTTGGAGTACCCTACTTACTTAGTGTAATTTAATACTCGAAGTATTCTTGCCAAATAGGGCACGTACGCACACAGTAATTTAATCTGGTGTCGTTTGAAACATACTTTAGCTAAAATAACAACTTGAACAAGAAGACCAACAATGGGGTTACGAAAACAGTCGAAATTGTGCCCAAATTTGCATAAACAGTTCGTCTAAAAAGATAACTTTAAACTACATTCAACCAACATTAATGCAGTCGAATTTTGTGAGTGTTTGATCGCATATTTCTACTCAAAAATACCCTTTAAAAAATCGTATCTGCTCACTTGTGTTCCGTGTTCATCTTTCTTGTGATTTCCGACTTCTATTTTTAACTCAATTCGATCCGCCAATATTAATTTCCGACGTATATGACGGGAAGATTAAATATTAAAGAACTTCGCGAGTATTTGCAGTAGACATACGAAAATACCACCAAAAAATTCAGCTTGATCGATACTATATATTCAGAAATATTCATATAATTTTATTGTTTCTCGCTCAATTTCAAGCGAATTTCTTACCTTGAAATGATCAATGCGGTGAAATTTATGCAAATGACACATCAATTTTGCAGTTGCATTTTGAATGTTCCGCCTGATTCAAATGCTCGTCTTTTTGCTTCTTTTCAACGTATAATAATAACAAATATACCAAAAGAATCGCCATCTTCCATTCTATAGCTCGGAGCAGTCTCGGCATATTGCGAAATAATCTAAGCCTATTATGGCAATTCTCGTGATCGGAAAGTGTTCGGCCAACTTCGGACGCCAAATTCTTGGTAAAGCATTACAGTTTCCTGGTAAAAGACTGCAGGAATCACTTCCGGAGTGTTTGTTTACCCTAGATATGGATTTTGATTGGCTTAGGAAGAAAAACAAATCTTTTAGAGCAATTTTCCTGATTATCGCGCACGGGAACGCATGAGCGTTGAAATGTATTGTGTTGTAGTTTTGTTTGAATCGCATTCTGAAGACGTTTTTGGCTTTATTTTGCAAACTGATAGTGCTAGTAATGATGGAATGTCTTCGTATGAAGACAAGTATCTCAACCTGGCATTGGGAGTCGTGTCTGGAGTTTCAAGGCAAGTATTTGTATCATTTCTAGACAATTTCAATGTTTTGCCGTTGCCATGGCGTTGTAAATTTATTTGTATTTAGTATAGCTTCACTAGTACGACCAAGTATGTCCTCATATTGCTTTTTTGTGTTGAAATAATGGTTTCATACTGAAATTGACAAATATAAATGGTATTTATTTATATTGTTGACGAAAATTTATGGTGTTTTAGGCATAAAAATCTCTGATTCCTAGGCGAAGTAAAATGAGCCTTGAGCACATGTTTGGTTGTTTGTTTACATACATAATAGCCAAGTATTCATATTTATATCTTACTAGTTGGCTCTTATTATAATTTTAAGTGGCACCATGTCTATAAAAGTTTTTATTCGCACTGATGAATATATTGATCCTGTTCCTATCTGCTGTTCCTGTTTCATAGCCTCAGGGAAGTAGAGTTCTGATGAGTAATGAGAACCCCACTCACCAACCCAGAGGGAAGGTAGGGGGATGAGTAGAGGTAGAGGGAAGCCCAGCCATTAGGACCTAAGGTTTCGAAACCTACCTGTCTAGCATCCCCACTAGGCCCCATAGTACATGACAGATATGATGATCCTGACGCCAGGAATGTTCTCCCAGATTTTGCTCCTCACTGACATGTCCAGGATCCATTTTGATCAACTGTGAGCTTGAGTTCATTCGGCTCAATGAACTGTGAGCTTGAGTTCATTCGACTCTTTTTTACTAAGGGGATGCTTCAGGAGGTAGTTTCCTGGCCATACCAATACATATGCCCACATACAAATAACTCAAAAGTTATCCCCATATACTAATAAAAAAGGGTCTTGCAGTCCACCAACCTTGAGAGGTTGATTGCCTTTTAGTATAATATGCAGGTTTGCTAAAGGTTGACAGTGAGATTGAAAATTATTGGAGTGTAAAAACCTTATATCATGGTCTGTGGGCAATAGACATAATTTCTCGGGTTAGGTACAAAGCGTTTATGGCGTTTGTGAATATGGTAGATCCTGTACTAAAGACTACAGCAATAAACTGCATCAACAACTGTACCAGCCGTCACAGAATATTGTTGTTGCAGACAAACACACTGTCAAATCAAGAAATAGGTTGGGGGTTAGGCAGTTCATGAAAGCTAGATGACCTACTATGTGGGGAATAAATCTGTGGGTTGCTGCAGACAATCCTAATGGTTATATTGTGACTTTGAAATTTATACAGGAAGAAGTCCAGATATTCATCGCAACAGATTTGGGTATGACGTGGTGATCTGATATCAGTTTGGTTACAGTCTTAGGTCTTTTGTAGTACAATATAAAGGAAATATTTTCACCACATAATCCAATTATGTGCTTTGGCAAACATTACTGCTTTAGCAAACATTACTGCCTTGGAAAACATTACTTTTTTATAACTACTAATTATGATGATGCCAGCCCAACAACACTTGGTCATGCTATTTGCAAATATTTTCATGTTCTAGATTGTGAAAACAATCAATTTCTAAACAAATGAGTAGTGATTATTTCAAATTTGAATAGCATGACCCAATTTTGAGGCTGGTTATGCCACTAATAACTAAAGTCAATGGTGTAATGATTATCTAAGAATGTATGTAGTAATTGTAGAAATAAAGACATTTTGCTAATCATGATTTGAGTGTTCTTTTGTGGGTATCACAGACTTATTTTGGTGCCATACTATCTTTGGAGAGTAAGAAATATTGGAAATTTGTATTGATAACATGTTGCAGCAATAAAAAGGACCTTTGATAAAGGTATTTGTTTCATGTGAGCACAAAATGTAAATTTTACTCCACTACCTAGTTTATATAAAAATTCAATAAAAATATTTCTATTTATGCTACATGCATGAAACTTCGGGTACTTGTAGATCATAACCATGTCTTTCAGTCATACTCATAAAATTTTTTGACATATTTGAAATTTGAACCGCTAAATACATTTATGCATAATTGCAACATTTTTTTATATCATAATTTATGCAAATTTATGCGAGTAAATCGTTAACCAAGCTCCGGATGAAATTGAAATTGGTATTGTTGGAAAGCGGAAGTCCTCCTCTTTCGAACGATGCAATTTCTGTTTCCGTGCGATGTATAATTTGAGAGATATAAGTGTTCGAAACAACACCGCTCGAAATTGGTACTTTTCGACCGGATGAGAATGAGTTAATTAAGATATTATGTAATTTTGCTGAGTCATGGTTTTGCTCTATTTATCATTTACGTAATATCTGAAAATAGTATTTATGTAATGTTCTATAAATATCTTTTGGACAGTATTATAAGCAGCGAAAGCTTAAGCTAGTGATGAGAATTAAAAAGTTTAGAAGTTGTTGTTGTTGTTGTTCAAGAAGAAGAATTTAATATTGTGGAGTTATTGTCGTTGTGAGGATTTAAAGCAAAGGAACTGTATTATAAAGTGTGAAAGGACAAAGTCTGAAAAGCAAAGCTGTGTCATTGTCAACAGACAGATAAGTTTAAACTATCCTGATTCTTCGTTCTTTTAGTTTTCTTTTATTAATAAATATTTTAAAAAATAAGACCCTTCTGTTTTTAACTCTTTCTTGTTACGGCGAACGTAACAAAGGATGCCTGGAAGCCCTTCTGGCTAAAAGCCTGGCGACAGCTAGAGACCAAGTTGAAACCAAGCATAGTATTACTAGCAGTGGTCATTGAGTGTTGGTTAATTAACTTTTATTATGAATTAATTTTGGCCAGTTCTCCGCAATTTTGAGACGAGTTGAAATCTGCAGTACATATAGAAACTGATATTTTGAAACTTAAAGCGCAGAAGTCCGCAATATTGTTTTGCTATAGAGCCGGGGTAAACATGATAGTCTTATATCTGATGGAAAGTACGTAAATTTCACAAAAAAACCCAATTTGATACTTCTGAAATTAGTTTAGTTGCAGAAACCTCAAATGCACATGTTGCGAGACATGATTAAAACGCAGTCATTTTTAAATGATACCGCTTTGAATAAATGAAAATACTTATAACCCCATTATTATAGCATGACAAAATTACTGGAAGCTGATTGGTTGAGAGGAGTACAATAATTTCATTAATTGTACGGCAGCAGAACAATTGTACTTATCGGTATAGGCTTTTGCAGTTGTTTCTATCGCTTTTCTGATAATCATAACCTACTAATTAGCGTTGTAAAACAAAATAGAACCCCCTTAACTCAGTGAAAATTACTGGCGTGGTCATCAAACTGCAGCAAGGTATAGAGAGTATTTTGATAGGTAGATTATTGCTGTAACTTTGGTAAAACTAAACTTACAATAAGATGACATGTCAAAATCAGTGAATTTTGCTTTAGTCAAAATATATACTCGGATCACGGCCGAGAAACTAGTCCTAGTAGAATCACTAGAATCTAGTGCTCGCAAAAATTACATCAAGCTTTTCCATCTTAGAACATACATTTAACAAAAAATTTATAGATTAAACAAAGTACTTATTGATATTATTTAGGTTTTGGCAATAGACCTTTCACCTTTTGTGTGAAATTTTGATCTAGACAAGTCTGGACAAAAATTTCATCAGAGCTTGAAAGAGCATCATAAAATTAGTAATATTCCGAAGTTTCGTTGCGAAATGTTGTAAAATGCGGATAATATAGCCTTGCGAAGTTTGCCGTTTTTCAGTCATTTTGTATCACACGGGGAAATTGATAATCAGATGATCAAACTGATTATCAATTTCCTATTTGTAATACGAAATGACTGAAGAACGGCAAACTTCGTAAGGCTATATTATCCGCATTTTACAACATTTTGCAACGAAACTTCGGAATAACACTAATTTTGTGATGCTCTTTCAAGCTGCATGTGATGAAATATTTGTCCAGGCTTGTCTAGATCAAAATTTCACTCATAGGGGGAAAGGTCTATTGTTTCCAGTGCTGTAACAGTTACAGTTCATTGGAACTAGTTACAGTTATAGTTACATTACCAAAAACATAACTATAGTTACTGATACAAGTTACAGATGCCAAAGTGTAACTAGTTACAGTTACAAAGTTACAATATATTTTTTTAACTTAGTTACAAAACTACAAGTTACATTTATTGATTGCAATTAAGAACGCATACAATTCGAATAGGCCGAATGGTAATGAAACTTGCGGCAAAGTTTTTGGCAAAATTAATAACTATTTACTAGGTGTATCTGCATTTTTAATAGAATTGTAAATTAAAAAAACTCTGCTATAATACAGTCTGAACGAATAGATTGAAAAAAAATCAAATATCCCTCACTGGCTAGTGGCTTCTCACTTCGCAATGAAAAAGCAGAAACGTGAATGCGTGATCATGACTGGGCCAAGGCCAAGTGAAATGAGGCCAAAGACCAAATATGACGAGGCCAAGGCCCAAGTGAAGGCGAGCGATGGCATTCCGATCAGTTCCAACTGTACGTAAATTTGACGTCAATCCTCGGCTTAAATTTGTGTCTTAAACGGATTCTGTTGTGTCAGATTAAATTATTCCTGTGCAGATGATTAAGAGCTTGCCTCACTGTGTATTGATTTATTTCATTTTAAAAACGTACACATATAGCATCGAACAAAATGTAACTTGTAACTTTGGCAAAATAACTTGTAATCGTTTCAATTTTATGACATTTTTTGTAACTATAGTTACCATTACCGTTACTGAAAAATGTAACGATTACCTGTAACTACTGTAGTTACTTTTAACGAAGTTACTTACAGCACTGATTGTTTCTATTGCTTTTCTTATTATCATACCCTACTAATTGGGTGTCTGTAAAAGCCGGAACCCCACCCGGAACACCAGAAACCCCCGGAACCCCACCCGGAATCCCACCCGGAACCCCACCCAGAACACCCGGATCCCCACCCGGAACCCGCTGGAATACGAGCTATGAAGCAACGCATGTGTTTCTCTATAAATTCACGTGTTTCGTATTAAGTTCGGGGTGATGCTGGTTACGATCTTTACTTTTTACTTGTATTGTTGTTTTTTTAAATAATTTTTCTCATGGGAAAGGATAAATATATTATGTCGGGCGGTATATAATACCAAATGCACGAGTTTTGCTTATCTGTAAACGTGCAAATGAAGTTTCGCTCGAGGCTTTTGCCGCATGTACTTTTCGTTATATATTTTTCGTTTTCAATATTGAGTTCTGCCGTACTATGATGTACCTGTGACTCTATTCTAAATTTAGTTGGACAATAACCAATATTTAACTTTGCTATCTCTTTTATTATTTGAATAATATGTTTGCATATGGTTACTTTGACTTGCAATTGTATGAAACGGCGCCATGTAAGAATTTAGAGGAATTACAAAGTTCATCCGTATTTATTGCAATACGAATTCTCGTGGATTTGGGAAATTTTTCATGGATTTCTTTACTAGACTTACTCGCTTTTTGGAACTTTGAAAGACGTTTTAGTAATTTAGAGGCTGTTTTGTACATGACAATGACTGCAGCCTACAGTAAAAGTGCACGCGCGAGATCTCAGAATAACTATTATCTAAGTTAGTAGCTAACATATATGTATTGCTAGAAATTCCCAAAACATTCATTTGTCATTGAAAATGTTGACAACCAAATCAACAAGCTGGTGTCATATATATAAAGCACTAGCCACTAGGCAAAACGTTCATGTTATAACTTCAACAGTAACACAGTCCTTAATTTAATATATTAAATACAATATTTATTTACTGCCGTTGATCGAAGGAACATGCATGGACGTTTTGCCTCGTGCTCTATATTTATATGACATCATCCTGCTTGTTGATTTGGTTGTTAACGTTTTCAATGACAAATGAATGTTTTGGAAGTTTCTAGCAATACATATAATATATTAGCACCTTATTTATTAAACATATTTTTGATGAGAATGAGTTTTCCCCAAGGCCAAGAGCGTACACGCTGATCAAGGGGGCTTACTTAGTAATACTGTTAAGGCCTGATTCCACGAGCGCTTTTTCTCGGCTAAATGCGAAACATTTCGCACGAAATGAAATCGTGCATGCGCAGTAAAGATAAATTAGGCTTCGCGAGAGTAGAAGTTAGTTCTACTCACTGCGAAAGCAAAAAAAGAGTGCAAATTCAATAGAATCACTCCCGTGCAGCCATCCATATTTCGCACACACGATTTCGCGAGAAGAATTTCGCCGTCGTGGAATCAGGCCATAAGGTCCATACAGACCGGACGCGATTTGGCAACGCGACGACAGACCGGACGCGATTTGGCAACGCGACGCGAATTTTCAATTTTCAATGACATCTAACTTCAATATTTTGCTATGTTTTTCAAATGTTCGGAACCACATATAAGTAATTTCAGCTATTTGGTCTCCATATCTTGCAAAATTTTTATCCGTTGACGGTTTTATTTGTTTTTAAAAACTGAAAATTTGCGTCCGGTTGTCGAATCGCGTCCGGTCTGTATGGACCTTTAATTCTGAGATCTCGCGCGTGCACTTTTACTGTAGGCTGCAGTCATTGTCATATACAAAACAGCCTCCAAATTACTAAAACGTCTTTCAAAGTTCCAAAAAAGCGAGTAAGCTAGTCTAGTAGAGAAATCCATGAAAAATTTCCCAAATCCACGAGAATTCGTATTGTAATAAATACGGATGAACCAGCTTTATAATTCCTCTAATTACATGGCGCCGTTTCATACAATTGCAAGTCAAAGTAATCATATGCAAACATATTATTCGAATAATAAAAAAGATAGCAAAGTTAAATATTGGTTGTTGTTCAACTAAATTTAGAATAGAGTCACAGGTACATAGTACGGCAGAATATTGAAGACGAAAAATATAGTACATGCGGCAAACACCTCGAGCGAAACTTCGTTTGCATGTTTACAGATAAGCAAAACTCATGCATTTGATATTATATACTGCCCGACATAATATATTTATCCTTGCGCATGAGAAAAATTATTAAAAAAACCCAACAATATATACAAGTAAAAAGTAAAGATCGTAACCATCCATCACCCGGAATTTAATGCGAAACACATGAATTTATAGAGAAACATGTGCGTTGCTTCATAGCTCGTATTCCAGCGTGTTCCGGGTGGGGTTCCGGGTGTTCCGGGTAGGGTTCCGGGTGTTCCGGGTGGGGTTCCGGGTGTTCCGAGTGGGTTCCGGGTGTTCCGGGTGGGGTTCCGGCTTTTACAGACACCCCTACTAATTAGCTTGGTAAAACAAAATAGGAGGTCAGCTATTTTGCGAGTCTGCTAGTCATGCGAATCTGCGAGTCTTGCGAGTCATGCGAGTTTCGCGAGTTGTGTGAGTGTCTTGTGAATTTTGACCACATGTGACATGTCTGCATCAAATCATGGATCTTTGTCAAAAGTGAGTAAATATATAAATCATTTAAAGTGTGTGTTGTGCATTTCTAAAGCCAGCAGAGATTAGTCAAAGTGTAAATGAGGCAGATCCTCTGACAATTTTCTTTCTGCAGCAGGAATCTGGTGCAACTGCGTGGCGTCAAAAGCACGCCCTAAATCTAGAACCCGAAACTACGTTTATGACACCACCGAAATGACTTATTTATACTTTCATTTCCATAAAGCTGTGAAAATATTTTCAGTCCATTCAGCACAAGAAAAACCTGTCCTATTGAATTTATATTTAGTCATAATTGTGCTGAGACCTTACTGGATAGTATTGTGTTCTCAAAAAAATGAAGTATTTAATAAACCCGCCTAATTGTATTCTTTTCTCGGTAAAGTCTACAATTTCTATTGAGATTGCAGCATTTTTCTTTAAAAGCGAAGGCAATTTTGCAATGACTTCGACACAACACAGTCATCGTATTAATTAAAATGCGTACATATATAATATAGACATAATATATTTTATATATCTAGTCTTAGTGAGTAGTGTGTAGTGTGTATGATGATCTAATAATACGATTCGCATTGACATTGTTGTATTTCTACCGACTACAATCCTATGAACAATCTGGGGTTTGTATTACAATGCAACTTTCTTCATTTTTCGTAATAATTTCAAATACATGTTTATATTGAGTGTATTTTTTCACATAAATCCTCTTTCACTTTCGGTTTTCCAAATATGGAATATCTATCCTTATATAGCGTTGTTTACAATACGACTTCGTGCAGTCTAAATTTAGACAATTAGGGACCAGTCATTAATAATGGGAGGGGGTGGGCGGTGGGTGAGAAAAGGGGGTGGCTTCAACTATTTTTGCCTGAGTTGAGCACAGTCTCAAACTGAAAAAATATGTGACAAGGGGCTACCCCAATTTTTTAATGGTCAAAACATATTTTTATGAAACAAAAAAATTACTATAATTAATATGTTATATTTTATATAATAGAATAATATGAAACAGTTTGACTTAAATTCAACTTAATTAAATAGTATTAGTCTCTCTTATGGAGGAACTCTAAAACTTATTTGTATGGGACCAGTCATTAATAATGAGATGGGGGTGGGGGGGGGTGATGAATACCACATATTGAAACTTTTTTAGAGACACCCCCATTCGCAATACCTTTATTTTCAAAACTTAGCAGCCCCTCCAACATTTAATTCGTTACATTTTTTGGTGTAAAATAAGTAATGGAATAAGTAATGGACAAGTACTGGGGACCAGGTATTCAAAATGGTTGTTATTTACTCCAACTCCTATGGTGAACTTTATATATGTAATAAACTATCGAAACTACAATTATAGGAACTAAAAAAGGTTTAAATATTTTGAAAATGAATAGGAAAATTGGGGTCGCCCCTTGTCACATATTTTTCAGTTTGCATGAGGCCGCCACCAATTCAGGCAAAACTTGTTGAAGTCGCCCCTCTTTTCTCAGTCCCTTAACTATAAATTAATTTTAATGTTAAATATAAAACAATGCAAAAATGTGTACCATTCAAAGGACATCTTTTGGTATAATTTTATAGTAACTGATTTATTAAAAATGGAACCTTAAAATATAGAAAATTAAATCCTAAGGGGTCCTAAGTTTTCTGGAAGAAAGTGGGGCACCTTGAAAATACAGGTCGTTCGATTGGGGCGGCTCTAAAAAGTTTTCAATATTTGGTATTTATTACCGACCTCCCAATTTACGAATGACTTAGCTGTCCCTTAGCTATTAACAAAAAATTAAATGTTTATGCATGTTTCCCAAAAATATTGGTAGAACATTTCATGCTTCGAGAAAAATATTCCAGACCAATTTAATGAATCGACGTAAAAGAGCCAGCAGGGTGGTTAGCCCTATTGTCCATCCAGCAAACTGATCTGACGTCCTTTTCGGAAGATGGATGAGGTGTTACTTTGCATTACTGTACATCATTATTAAGCTTACTCCCCATTGGGGCTCTTCAATGACCGATTACATCGGGTATACCTTTACAACAATTGTGATATTACAGTACTTTCTGAACTGTCCTAACCCACCCTGTCAACTTTCCCAGTGGGAGGAAACCACAGTGCCAGGATCAAAACGTACAAATTTCGGCAGAGCATTGACAGACACATTTCACAATTGAGTATGTAGCGAGAATCGAACCCACAATCTCAGAGGTAACGGTGCTTGCTCTGACAACTATGCCACCAAAGCCCCTTAACTATGTAACAAACCCTACCCCTAATCTAACCACTCGCCCTAACCGCAACTCTAACCCTTAAACTGAATGAATAAAAAAATTAAAAAAGAACCACCTTTCGAAAACCTACAAGGCAGTTTGCTCAGGATGAAAAATAGTGCTAACCCTACTATTAGTATAAGTAATCATACGATGGCAAGTACAATTAGGGATTAATAGTACGAGTGATGTTTGGAAATTTTGCCAAAATTGGACGAGTCACCGGGGCGAGTCCAATTTGGCAAATTTCCAAACATCACGAGCAACAATGCACAATTACTTGTTTATTATTAGCATGACAAAATTGGATACTTATCAATGTCAACATCATGATCTCTCACCAAAGCCCAATCCTGCCATACCTTAACCAAACTTTGTTCTTATTTTCATCTCGTTCCTGTTAGGGCAATTTCATTTCACATTTGTGTTTAAAATACCGCCATTTTGTTTCTTTTGAGAAAATCATTAATTGTACTGCAGGACAATTAATGAAATATTTGTACTCCTCTCAACCAATCAGCATCCAGTAATTTTGTCATGCTAATAATAACCATAGTTATATGGAAACATATTTTAAACACAAATGTGAAATGAAATTGCCCTACAGGAACTAGATGAAAATACGAACAAATTTTGGTTGAAGGTATGGCAGGATTGGGCTTTGGTGAGAGAATATGATGTTGACATTGATAAGTATCCAATTTTGTCATGCTAATAATAAACAAGTAATCATGCATTGTTGCTCGTGATGTTTGGAAATTTGCCAAATTGGACTCGCCCCGGTGGCTTGTCCAATTTTGGCAATTTCTGCAGAATTTCCAAACATCACTTGTACTATAAATCCCTAATTATACTCGCCATCGCATGATTACCTAGACAAATAAAAGTTCGCAAATGGAAGGCTCACAGCTCGCAAATGAAAGGTTTGGGCTTGTAGGCTGGCACATTAGTCAACCTCAGTTGTATCTGATCAGTCTGATGCGATCAATCTCATACAAAATTACATTCAGGAATTGTTTTGAAAATTTAGATGAAATTATCCGAAGGAATCTATTTAGATTCACTCAGCATGTCAAAGCAAATAAGCAATTGAAAAGCAAAGTATGAGTGGCAATAAGAAAAATTTGAGCAACCATTGCAAGACTATTTGTAACCACAAAATTTGTGTGATAATTACAATCCCAAATATAATCTGATCCTAACTACATTGTACTTAGAAAACAAAAGCCAAACACTTTTAGAAACAGTAAACATTTGACAAGGAATATATGACTGACCAAGATTAGCCTATGGAGTCGTGTTTCGCCCCTGGTGCACCCTAGTTTATTATTTTACTCTGTCTAACGCCAGGTTATTTTACTCTGTCTAACAATAGAGAGAACGCTGGCGCTTAATGGGCTAACTGGCTTATCTGCCGATGTGTCTAGATAACCCATTCAGTCACATTGCATTCCACGATCTTATTTGTCAAGGGGAGTGCGCTGGCTGAGTTAATGGTGTTGGTTTGTGTCTGGTTTATATTCTCTCAAATTTGGTATGATTGCAATAAGAATTGTTCACTGATAAATTATATTTCTTTTGACTTAGTTATTTCCCTAAAACTTTTCTTCCAAATCTGTTAAAACTTATAGTATACTTTTGAAAGATTTCAATTGTGACCACATAAACTTTGATAGGGTATAAAATCATTCTACAGACATGCGATACACACATCGATTCACATGGCCACGCATTTATTAAATCGGTTCTATAGCATACTGTACACTATACAGGTTACTTAACCCATTGAATTGCATTGCACCCTGATGCACCCTACTTTAGTATTTTACTCTGTCTAACACCAGACGATTTTACTCGTCAAGGGGAGAGCGCTGGCACTTAATGGGTTAACTGGTCTATCTGCCCATGTGTCTATTTAACCCAATGAGTCGCATTGCACCCTGATGCACCCTACTTTAGTATTTTACTCTGTCTAACGCCAGACGATTAATACTATTGGGTTAATGGGTTAATAGCTATTTTGAAGACGATTTATAGTTTCATACCCTGTTATCCTGACAAAGAAAGTCTCTTGCTTGTTTTTCTGGCTTCTAACTTGAATTTTCACAACAAGATCTCTTTTCCCTGAAATGTAAACGACAATGTGTCTTTAATACAGTAAACATGAAGACAAGCATTCGGTAAACAAAATATTTCAATACTTACGGGAATCACTCAGTATTTTAAGAAAATACAAAATAACAGTAACTCCAAATAACATTTTGATTTTAATTGACGTTTCGACTAGTTTGTAATCACCTCAGGATTAATAATAGTGTAAATTTACACAAGCAAACATGCTGGATGCAGCAGCCCTGACGTAAAGCCAAGAAAGGCGGAGCTTAATGTTTAATGTCCCATTGACATTAAGCTCCGCCTTTCTTGGCTTTTAATAGCGTCAAGCTGCATCTGTAATTTTACACTAATCCTGAGGGCGACTACAAACCTGAGTCGAAACGTCGATTAAAATTAAAAATTAAAAATAAGAAATCAAAATGTTATTTGGAGTTACGTAATTACTATGATTTCTTTTGCATTTTCTTAAAATATTTCACGTATATCATGATCATAAACATAATCATAATCGCCTCACCTTTGCTTTAACTCTTCAAAATTATATCTTTTTATAATATCTTTTTAATATATCTTTATAATCGCCAAATATTGAAAGAAAACACACTATATAAACTTTGCCTTAATATAGAACAGCAGCACTGCAGAAAGAGCGCGAACGATGATGGGAATTAGCCATTCCGGAGTTGATGAGTGGACCAGGGACGAGTGTTAAAAAGTGCCCAAATTAAGAAATGAACCAAATCACTAAAACGACCACCTCAATATTAGTAAGTATACAAAGTTTGAGGACTTTACATCAATATCCTTCGAATAATAAGCTTTCGAAAATCCGATATTTACTAGTGAAATGTTATACTTGTGATGCTACTCTGAGTGTATATCCACACCGGGCAGGCTTGAAAAATATGCCTGGACACGGTGGGAATCGAACCTACGACCTTTGGAATACTAGCCCAATGCTCTGCCAACTCAAGCTACGCAGTCTGGTCGGTTCGTGTATGTGATATTTCGGAACAGAATCTAGTTCCTTTGATATCAATGTGGTCAGGCATATTTTTCAAGCTTGCCTGGTGTGGATATACGCTCAGAGTAACATCACAAGTATCATATTCACCTGAGTACATTACACCAACACAGAAAAAAATCATACTATGAAATGTATTGCAATTTTTGTTTTTGGGACGCGCGTCCCAAAAACAATCTTTTAATCAGAAATTTCATAATTTTCGAAAGCTTACAGTATTATTCGAAGGGTATTCGTGTAAATGTCTTCAAACTTTGTATACTTATACTAATGTTAAGGTTGTCTTTTGAGCGATTTGGTTCATTTCTTAATTTGGGCACTTTTTAACACTCGTCCCCAATCTACTCATCAACTTAAGAATGGCTAATAGAACCTGACACGCAGTTGAAATTAACCCTGAGCCTTTTAAGTTTTGATTAACCTGCACTCAGGAATACTCTGAGCCACGCATTCATACATCGATCGGGAAAAGAAATATTTTTGCGCTGTGAGGCGATAAAAACTAAATAGACCTGTTGTTTTAAAACAGTAATGCATAACTATTCTAGTGACATAAGAAAGAAAATATGAAACGAAGAATTTAAACGAAAATTCTGCCAAGAAAATTGGGTCTCTACCGTTTGCTGTTGCGCATAAACGCAAAGCTTAAACTATTCAATTACTGTATAAGTCATACAAAACTAAAGTGCGTCCCAATGGCTAAGCCTGGTGTGTTAAATATTTGACTAAAAGACTACACTTTTGTATAAAACTACCCCTGACTTCTTAATATGTAAAGATATAATAATGCATGCAGTAATAAACGTGTTTTGCATGCAGTTGAGTTGCTTGCAACTTGCGACATCACTCATGGCATATCTCTACAGTCGTACTTATTCCTACTGAGGTTGGCTAGTAAATCAAACTATAAATATTACCAGTCAATCAAATTGTGCGCTATTAAATAATACGGGTTTTTTTACATTCCGGGCATATTGGTTTAACGTATTTGGCAAAGTATTTCCAGATTAGATTTGGATTGTATTGAGATATTAATATTTATCATTTACCTCCAATTAACCAAAGGCTTAGGAATCTTCCAACCATTTTTAGAGTTGCACCAGTCCATTTAGAGCCGCACGCTTTGTGTATAAATGCATGCACGCTAAAAAACCTTAGTAAAACATTTAATTAGAATACAAGCTTATACTTGCTCGAGGATCGATATCCCTTAAGCTGATTGGGGGCAGAGGCTGTCTTCTTCAGAGAAGAAGACAGCAACCAGCCAACAATGCAGCTAGACAAATTTTATACCCAAATATATAATTATTCATTTTTAAAGAACGAATAGTGTCCACAGCAATATGACCAATTTTGTCACACCTTTGCTATGTCCCACAAGCTGGAAGTAGTACAAGAAAGTGTGCCAAATAAGAAAGCAGAACAATAAACAGTTGCGTTATGTGTGGGACAAGCTGGAGTCTTTGTGTTTTATCAAAAATATTCGCATTTTAATAAACATAATTTCAGTTTTTAAGTTGGTGTTTTGAACAGTCCAGTTGTAAAATTAAGATCAGTGACTTTTAAAACCTTTATTTTGATACCTTAAATATCATATTATTTCACCAAACTTCATGTACAAGTTTCCACAAGTATATACTTGCAAAACAAATGATATGTTACACATTACTACATTTGTGGACAAAATTCTGAAAAACTTTGATTTTCTTGCAATAGGGAATTTTTGTAACCTAGGCATTTTTAAATAAAATTGGAAAAAAAGCATGAAGAAAATATCGGACGAGGCTTAAATTTTAACATGTTTTACATACAATTAACCTTCATATTCAGTCTAAGTTTCGTTGTATTTGAATAAATCTGAAGGGGTCAAATCAATTGCAATATATAGATTCGTATCTCATGAAAATTCGGCGTGAGTCTGAGAACACCTTCATAATATTCTTACTTGAAAATTTTGCCACGACGAAAGAAAGATAATAAAAGGTAGTGCTTCTGAAGACAATTGACTAAAATGTCCTATAAACGCCATAATTTATAATTTCGCTCTGACAAAGCAGAATTTTTAACCATTCAAGACCTAAGCACGAGCTGGGGCATTTTTGTAACCAACCCCCATGTTTTAAATCACAGTGACTTTGTCTTTTAAAGAAAAACACCTTTTTTTTTTAATGTATTATCATAACACCTCTTTAATTTTATAAAAGACCAGAATATTTTGCCTGAATTACACTAGTATTTTCTTAGATGGATAGAATATGTTACTTAAATGCCACACTTTGCATCTATAGATAGATATAGATAGATAGATATAGATAGATAGATATAGATAGATAGATATAGATAGATAGATATAGATAGATAGATAGATAAATAGATAGATATAGATAGATATAGATAGATATAGATAGATATAGATAGATATAGATAGATATAGATAGATATAGATAGATATAGATAGATATAGATAGATATAGATAGATAGATAGATATAGATAGATATAGATAGATAGATATAGATAGATAGATATAGATAGATATAGAGATATAGATATATATAGATATATATAGATATATTATAGATATATTATAGATATATATAGATATATATAGATATATATAGATATATATATATATAGATATATATATATAGATATAGAT